>MU228201.1:1966773-1998386 GCA_018584345.1 Thuja plicata | reverse complement strand
GAGTAACCCATGTGATCTGATTGGAGTTATCTCTTTGAAGATAAATAAATATTTAATTCATTTATTTAATTAAAGTTTTCAACATGTGAGATAATTGAATTCTTTTTTATTTAGAATTGCTTTATTGCAAGAAATTAAATTAATTTAATTGGAAGAATTTAATTAGTAAGTTTAAATATTTGAATTTAAACTATAGGAAAGTTAATTTAATTAATTAATTAATGGTAATTAATCAATTAAGGTTAATTAATTAAATAAAATTAATTATTTAATTAATTTTAAGAATTTGATTAGATGATTTAGGGAATGAATTTAGAGGAAAATAGATGATTAATTAATGATTAAAAACCATTAATTAATAGATGAAAATTAGTGTTTTTAATGTAAAGTCGCAAGCCTGTCCATTTTTGGGTGTCTACAACACCTTCTAACACTAATATAATAATGTCATGAATACACAATATAAATATAAAATATGAAGAAAAAAGAAACAATGTTTTCTTAACTATCGAAGAACATTTTAATATCTTAGTTTCATCTTCATCTCATTTGTTTTGAGATGAAAACTTAACACAAATTTATCCCAAACATTGTGAAGACTCAAGAATACATCTATGAGTTTGTAATTGATGAAATGCACACCATGAAATTTAGAATAAGAGTCATCAACAAGGCTAAACATAAGAAAATATATATATATCTTTACAATAGACAAGAGGTCAAATACATAGGATACATATTTTATAAAATATGATGACCATTCCAAAAAGAACTCTTGACATTTTTCTTCTTCAATTACATCCTCAACAAGAACATTTCCTAAGTGTGTTACCACCCTTCCATGAAGTAGTTACTCTTCTGTGGAATATTTCATCACACAAAAGATACCCAACAAATTTGATAGGAGTAATGTAATTTTTGTAGCATGATTTATAAACCTTCTAAGACTAATATAATAATATCATGAACACACAATATACATATAGCATAAAAAGAAAAAAGAAACAATATTTTCTTAACTATCGAAGAACATTTTTATTAGAGTTTTAGGTGACCAAATGATCACAACACCCTTAGGATCAAATGAAAGACCAAGATAACTTCCATAAGATAATGAAAAGAAAATTTTATTTAGATGAAAGAATTATAAAATTGATAATGGACATAATAAAAATTTACATAATAGGCTTGCTTATATAGGCAAGGCAATGAGAGACAATGATAAGGAGAAGATAAGTTATCACATATACAAGGTGGAATCACATGTCCACCAAAGGTGGATCATCCTCCATTATGCAATGAAGTATGTGCAACATGTGGATGATGATAATGTGATGTGTGCACTGAAGTTGGATCTCACACATAAAGTAGAATGTGATAAAAAATTGATTTAGTATCCCAAGTCTAGTTGTTATCGAGAGTCAACTTGACTCTTCTTCAAGGTCACTGAATGGACCTTATAGGGTATTGTCAACCCCTAACTTGAGGAAGTCACTAAGATCTTCACCTCAAGTTCTCTAGACCTGGTTCTCACCGTAAAGCTACTATCTCATATTGTGGAACCTATTAGAATAGATCCACCCTCCAAGATAAACCGACTGGTTCAACCTGAATAACACAATAAAACACACTGCACATGGAATCCATCACAAAATACTCAGGGTGATTCTCCAAATGCTTTCTATATTCACAATCTCTATTCTATTACAAAATATATGTGTTCTTGTCTTTTGTCTACTCTCTACTACTCTCTTACAAAAAATTTCAACTATATATCTCTCTTAGAAATATCTCCAAAATATCTCGTGCTCCTTCAACAACTTCAACCACCTTGCACAAAAGGCATGGTCGAGCCATAAATGACCCTCCCATCACTAGAACAAGTGTCACTATCCATCAAAGATAAAAATGACACATTGAGAGCCGTTGCGGTTGACCTAGCTAGTTACAAACATCACATCTTGTGTTTCCTAGACAATTAATTGACATAACCGAACAACAAACCGCCATTACCAAGCACCAGTCCCAAGCATCAAAATGGACTTTGCCTTCAATACTCGAGCGCCAGTCAACAACCCAAAATCTAAGTAACCCCGACCAACATCACCAAACAATAACCCCAAGCACCAAGTGTAACCCGAGCGATGTTACCGAGTGACATTATTGAGCATTCTGCACAACACACCCGAGCAACCTAGAGTAAACCAAGCAAGATCCCCGAGTAGCATTCCTGAGCAATAGAGTTTCCCGAGCACGAGTATAACTTAGTGCCACTTTATCAATTTTGGTTGCTAGAGCCTTGTTGGATTTCCAGAGGTTTATAAGCTACCTCAACACACACTTAAGCTAGGAAACAACTACCTAGCAACTATGGTGTTTGTTCACCGATTGACCTTGGTCATTACAAAAATGGTGGAATAAAACACCTTACAAACCAAAAATATTTCTATCCTAGAAATGTTTCTAACCTTAGGTTCTCCTGCACCATACTCCCCAAACAAAAAGAAATCAACTTCCAGGTGATTGGAGTAGGCCAGGATTGATTCCTAACATCTTGAAATTGGTTTCATGTACCCATGTGGCCTCTGAATCAACTTTTCCTTGCCATTTGACCAGATGTTCCATATAGGTCTGCCTTCTAGTCTGCTTGGAAACTCTTGAATTCAGAATCTTCTCTGCCTTCAATTCTGATGTAATGGGAAGTTTGAGTGCTCTGAGATCCTTGGTATCTCCTACGAGATCAGAATCTCTTTCATGAATTGGTCCTTTGTAGGATACCAAATCTGCCACATTGAAAATAGGAGATAATCCTATGTCTACAGGAAGATCAACTTTATAAGCATTAGACCCATATTTGGCCAATATTTCACAAGAACCTATCTTCCTCATCTGAATTTTACTTGGAACTCCTTTCTGCAACCTTGCTTTGTTTAGGTGCACCATGACCAAATCTCCAATTGTAAACTGAATATATCTTTTCCTTGCATCAACCTTCTGCTTGGTTTGAGTTGTATTCTCTATCAATGCTTCTTTAAATGAGTCATGGACCTCCTTCATGGGTTGAGAAAAATATTCATCATACCCAATCCTCTCTGCATTACTTCCAAGATCCCTTAATTCACATATACCCCTGGGATGAATCCCATACACTATTTCAAAAGGGCTCTTTCTAGTGGATTGATTGACTGTATCGTTGTATGCAGATTTTGCTTGAGAAAGTAACTGATCCCATGATTGTCCATACTCCTTAGTAAGGCATCTCAAAAGATTTCCTAAGCTTCGGTTCACCACTTTAGTCTGACCATTGGTCTATGGATGATATGCTGAGCTAAAAGAAATATTTGTACCAAGCTTCTGCCATAAGGTTGTCCAAAAATGACTCATGAACTTGGAGTCTCAGTATGATATAATACTCAAAGGTAATCCATGTATCCTTACTGCTTCTCTGAAGAACATATTTGCTATGTAACATGCATCATGTGTGGTCTTTCATGGCACAAAGTGAGCCATCTTGCTGAACCTATCAACAATTAAAAAGATGTTGTCCATTCCTTGCTTGGTCTTTGGTAGTCCAACTAAAAAATCCATACTAAGGCATTCCCATGGTCTATTTGAGATAGGAAGGGGCTGATACAATCATGCATTGGATGAAGTCCCTTTTGCCTTATGAAAAACCATACAATTCTCTACATACTTTTGGATGTCCCGATTCATTCTTGGCCAATAGTAATACCTCTTGACCAACTCTAGAGTCTTATTCAACCCAAAATGTCCAGTTAAGGAACCATTATGCTTTTCTTGTACCAGGTTCTCCCTCATGGAACCTCTCAGTACATAAAGTTGTCATCCCTTAAATAGAAGACCTTCTTGAAGAGTATACTCTGAATACTCACTATGAAAATGATTTTGATAATCTTGACATACCTTATATGTTGCTGCAAAGTCTTCATCTGCTAGATATAGATCTTTGAAGCTTTCAATGCCAATACTCCTCAGTTGAACTTCTTGCACTATGAGAAACCTTCTACTCAATGCATCTACTTATTTTTTTGCACTCCCTTCTTATGCTTTATGGTGAAATTATAGGCTTGTATATACTCTACCCATTTCATATTCTTATGGCTTAGTTTATCATGTGAACTCAAAAAACTCAAAGCCTGATTGTCAGCAAAGACTACAAATTCATTAGGAAGGAGACAATGTCTCCATTTCCTTAGTGCTTGCACTAATGCATACAATTCCAAATCATATGAGGAATACTTCCTCTTTTCATCACTGAGCTTCTCACTATGAAAAGCTACTGGCTTTCCTTCTTGACTCAAAACTGCACCGACAACAATATTACTAGCATCACACTCCACAGTAAACAATTTGTCAAAACTAGGAAGTTTCAATATTGGTTGAGCCTCTATCCTCTTCTTTAGATTCTCAAATCCTTCATCAGCTTGCTCATTCCATTGGAACTTGGCTTTCATACCTCCTTTGATGGTATCTAAAATAGGCACACTAATTTCACTGAATTGTTTGATGAACTTTAGGTAGAACTGTGCTAAACCATGGAAGCTTCTTACTTCAGTTGTGGATTTCGGTGTAGGCCAATTCAAAATTGCTTCCACCTTGCTGATATCCATCTTCAAGTTACCCTCTGAGATAACAAAACCTAGATAAACCAACTCTTTCTTCATGAACTCACTCTTTTCCAAGTTGATTGTCAAATTTCCTTCATGCGACCTTTGCATTACCATTTTTAGTTGTCTAAGATGATCCTCTTTTGTTTTGCTGAACACCAGGATGTCATCTAAGTACACTACAACCCATTTTCCAATGAAGTCCTTCAAAACCTCATTCACCAATCTCATAAATGTGCTTGGGGCATTTGACAACCCAAAAGGCATAACAAACCATTCATAAAGTCCTTCAGTGGTCTTAAAAGAAGTCTTCCACTCATCTCCCCTTTAATTTTTATTTGATGATATCCACTCTTAAGATCTATCTTGGAGTAATATCTAGCTCCACCAATACAATCCATCAAATCTTCTATCCTTGGTATAGGGAACTAATACCAAATAGTTATCATGTTTATGGCCCTGGAATCGGTACACAACCTCCAAGTACCATATTTCTTTGGGGCTAGTATTGTGGGAACAACCCAAGGACTTATGCTTTCTCTAATAAACCCTTGGTCAATTAGTTCTTGTATTTGGTTAGAAATCTCTGCATTCTGTTGTGGGGTCATCTTATAAGCAACTTTGTTTGGAAGTGAGGCTCCTTGGATAAAGTCAATCTGATGAATAATAGATCTCTCAGTTGGTAGGATAGCTAGTTTACCATCACTAACTATGGCCTAGTATTGAGTTAACAACCTTTGGATCTCTAAAGGCAACTCTTCCCTCTTATTTCCCTTTTCACCCTTTTGGTTTTAAAACCAAAGTAAAGCCTACTCCATCTTCTTCTCCCAATGTCTTTAAGAATTCTTTCTCACCGACCAACAGTAGGTTGGGACCTCTTTTATTTTCTTTCTCTTCTTCCAAGGTTGACTGTACTCTAAAATTTATTCCATCCTTCTTGAAGGAATAGGAATTCTGAACTCCATCATGAACTGTAGCTTAGTCAAACTGCCAAGGTCTACTTAATAGAAAATGACATGCATCCATGGGTAGGACATCACACAAAACTTTGTCCTTATACCTCTCTATGGAAAATTCTATCCAATCTTGTTCATTGACTATTACATGTTGATCTTTATTTAACCAAGTAACTCTATAAGGATTAGTGTGAGGTATATTATCAATTTTAACTTCTCAATAGCTTCTAAAGAAACTATATTATCATTAAATCCTGAATCTATGATAACTCTATAGACCTTACTGAGTACCTTGTAGTTGACTCAAAACAAAGATCTTATTTGACTTGGCTCTTCCTTGATGGGTTCTATGAGGACTGCTCTCCGAACCATAAAATTCTCTCCCATCTCTGATCTTATGGGAACTTCTATAGTATTGTTGCTAGAAGACTCTTCTTGCACATGGTTATCTCTTTTCTCTCCTCCTTGTGAAGTAGAACTCTTTGCAGGACACCGATATGTAGGATGCCCAAACTGTTGACAATTATAGCACTTCATTGAAAATAAGTAAGATCCTCTTCCTTGGTTATCATTTCTTCCTATTGAACTTTTATTTGAACCTCTTCCTCGGTTGTAACCACCTCTAGTGTTACTATATTCTCCTTGATTCTATGTGAGTTTGTTCTCACTTTGGTTCTTAGCTTCAGGATTCCTTCCTCCATATCCTCCTCTATGACCTCTATTGTCTCTTCCTCTGCCTCTACTGTTTGAATCTTGGTTCTTCTTGAACTTCTCTTCCAGTTTAAGGGCTAGTTGATAGCAATGATGCACAGTCTTGGGACTTAAGAGACTAATCTCTTATTGAATACTCTATTTGAGGCCATTCTGGTATCTTTCCACCTTTAGGCTTTCTTCTTCCATCACATAGGATCTCAAGCATAGCTTATGAAAATATTTTGTATAGGCACTAACTTAAGTCTTTCGGCCTCAGATTTTGCCTTTTCTTGTGCAATTGAACTTCATAATCAGCAGGAAGGTAAGTTTCCTTCATCTTTGCAACCATACCTTTCCAACTTGTTATGGGGTTCTTTCCTCCTTTTTCCCTTTCATCTTGGATGAATTTACACCAAGTGAGAGCAGTACCTCTCAATATTAGCTTGGCTATTTTGACTTCTGATCTCCAATCACACTATCACAATCAAAGTGATTTTCAAGACCTTCTATCCATTCCATGATTAATTCTGGATCCATTTTGCCACTAAATAGGGGCACATCTTCTAAGGACTTGCCACTCATTTCCTTCAATACTTTCAAGAATGTCTCTTCTTGAAACACAGGGTATGGCTCTGGGATCATGTCCTCCTCAGTCACTAATTTACTCTTCTCATCAGCTTCTCTCATTAGTTCACTGACTACTATAGTTCAAAGTTGTGCTTCTTCTAGTTTGCATGCCATTTCGGCTAACTGGTCCTTCAGGAGTTTGTTCTCCTCTCTTTGTTCTCTGACATCTCTTTCCAGTTCTACATTGGACACCATGTTGGATGAATTTATAGACTCTTCTAAAAATCACACCCAAACAACACAATCCCAATTCTCTAACTTTCTCTTATACCAATGTAATGTAGTATCCCAAGTCTAGTTGTTACCGAGAGTCAACTTGACTCTGCTTCAAGGTCACTGAATGGACCTTATAGGGTATTATCAAACCCTAACTTGAGGAATTCACTAAGATCTTCACCTCAAGTTCTCTAGACCTGGTTCTCACCGTAAAGCTGCTATCTCATGTTGTTGAACCTATTAGAATAGATCCACCCTCCAAGCTAAACCGACTGGTTCAACCTGAATAACACAATAAAACACACTGCACATGGAATCCATCAGAAAATACTCAAGGTGATTCTCCAAATGCTTTATGTATTCACAATCTCTATTATATTACAAAATACATGTGTTCCCATCTTCTATCTACTCTCTACTACTCTCTTAAAAAAACTTTCAACTATATATCTATCTCTCAGAAATATCTCCAAAATATCTCATGCTCCTTCAACAACTTCAACCACCTTGCAGAGAAGGCCTGGTCGAGCCATAAATGACCCTCCCATCACTAGAATAGGTGTCACTTTCCATCAAAGATAAAAATGACACATTGAGAGCTGTTACGGTTGACCTAGTTGGTCACAAATGTCACATCTCATGTTTCCTAGGTCGTTAACCAACATAACCGAGCAACAAACCGTCATTACCAAGCACCAGTCCCGAGTGTCAAAATGGACTTTGCCTTCGATACCAAAGCACTAGTCAGCAACCCAAAATCTAAGTAACCCCGACCAACATCGCCGAACAACAACCCTAAGCACCAAGTGTAACCCAAGCAATGTTACCGAGTGACATTCCTGAGCAATCTACATAGCACACCCGAGCAACCTACAGTAAACTGAGCAAGATCCCCGAGTATCATTCCTGAGAAATAGAGTTTCCTGAGCACCAGCATAACTTAGTGCCACTATATCAATTTTGGTTGCTAGAGCCTTGTTAGATTTCAAGAGTTTTATAAGCTACCTCAACACACACTTAAGCTAGGAAACAACTATCTAGAAACTATGGTGTTTGTTCATCGATTGACCTTGGTCATTACAAAAATGGTGGAACAAAACACCTTACAAACCGAAAAGATTTCTATACTATAAATGTTTCTAACCTTAGGTGCTCCTGCACCACAACTATCACCACCTAAAGTGTAATTTCTCCTACACCACGTGCTTAATAAATGTGCAAACTCCTAGGTGTCTCAAATGAAAACTACTATGTAATTCATTATCCTAAGTAAGCTTATAGTTTAATTAGGAATCTCTAATTACACCAACAATTTTAATATCTTAGTTTCATCTCTATCTCATTTATTTTGAGAGGTAAAGTAACACAAATTTATCTAAAACATTAAGAACACTCAAGAATACATCTATGAGTTTGTAATTGATGAAATACACAAACATGAAATTTAACTCCTAACTGTTAGATTAGGTGGTTGTCATTGCACCAAAAGCTCAAACTGTTAATGCCCGATACAACCACTAGACTTATAGAATCCACATGAGGCTGTTAAACCCTTGTTACCAACTGTTGCATGGCCTGATCGAGACCAACGGTGCACACCTTGAAATAATCCCACCTTAGGACATGATGGGGTTGGAAATTGTGACCTTAGCTCTGATACCAATTGTTAGATTGGGTGGTTGCTATTGCACCAAAAGCTCAAACTGATAATGCCCAATACAATCAATAGACTCATAGAATCCATAGGAGGTTGTTAAAACCTTGTCACCAATCCCTGCTTGGCCTGACTGAGACCAAGGATGCACACCTTGCAACACTTACATCATTCCATAGATTATAAATAATTTCAAAACAAATTCTGAAGGAGAGAACACCTAACTAGTGACTTTGGAAAGAATACAAAATCACAATTCTTGCACATATATTTGATAACTTATTATTTATGGAACCAATTAAAATTATACACCTCACTCACATTAATATTTATTTAATCCCAAAGTGATAGAATAATTAAGTTTCATTAAAACAAAGGAGAAATTATCAAGCATTAAAGGTTCCTCTTGTATACAACTCTACCAACCTACTTAATAAGAAGGAATCCAAATTATTTACAATTATTATAATAGATAAGTATGGCTTTTTGATAATTGTTAATGCATAGAACACAAATCCAACTATTATCAACCTTAAGATATCCATTGTAATGAGGTTCTAACACATGAATAATAAGTAAAAATGTTAAGAGATAAGGTCATAGGTAAATTCCAATAAAATATTTTATGGTACTTTCATCATAATTTACTTAAGGGCATTCTCATGCCTAAATAGGAACCATAACGATTCTAATTATTACACTAAAGATGTAGTTTTTAAAACTCACATTAATCTATTTTAAATTCAATTATACTTTATCTAAATACATATTTAAGCTATGTTCTCTCTAACCCCAAAACTTATTCAATGTCTTAATTCGTCAAAATTAAGGGATCTAATCAATTACTCAAAACTATTTCAAAATTAAGAATAGGTTCGTAGCTCCCATTCAATGCAACCTTAAATAATTTTTTCATTATGTTTACATTTCCATTAGACCACACAATCTATGCATCTAGAAGGAAGTAATAATCCTTTTGATAATTAACACAACCTTTTTAAATGAACACTTAAATTGCATTCCTATTTGTAACAAAAAAATTAGTTCAATCTTCATTTCAAAAGCAATTTAAACCACTTCTTCTCATAACTCAAGATAGAATTAAAATTCTTCAATGTTCCTCTAACACTTTCCTTAACTCACATTTCCAATATTCATGAAGTTTAAAAAGTTCATTGTCATAGTCTAAAGGATATCAATGTTTATGAGTTCATGTACCATGATATTTATATAACACCTACATATTTAGATAGTTTTATTCCCTATATGGGTAAATAGAACTCTACATGATCAGCACCATTATATTTCTCCATATAAAATGTTAACATAATTCTAGAGTAAACATACCTATACCTAAACACGCTCAAGAATATACAATTATACCAATTATTAATTCTCATCCTCCATATATTTGTAGACACTAAAAATTATCTCGTTGCCTGTGGTGGAACCCCAATTTATAGATAAATTTGCATATCCAAATAAATTAGGGAAGTATGTTTTATACCTATATCACTGTAATTTATATATTTTGTAGTCAACTATTTCATGAATTATGCTATTGTTGAATTTCTATAATGCCCTAGTGTCTTTTAGTCTCGAATTCAAATTCATAAATATAGTCGTTGCATGTGTCTTCGCAAACTTTTATTATTTCATTTTTATCACATCTTGTGGAGATCTATGTTGTGTTTTTGTAGGTTTTATCATTGTTATTATGCGTCATCTCCCACGTAATTCATCACTTGCATCACCATGGTCACAGAGAATTGTTGCTCTATTCAGTGTTTTATTTTTTATTAACGTAAAAATAGGTTTTGAAAGGACCCTGAAACCTTTTACATAAGACTACTAGAGATAAGCATCATAAGCCCAATACAAACATAGATAGCCTGCAACGAACAAAAGGCAGGACCCCAACAAACACCCAAGCCCAAAATAGGAAAGAAAAGAACTACCAAAAAAATGCTCAGTTTCCAGCACAATTTCTAGCACAACTTCCAACAAAATTTCCAGAATGGAAGAAAAAACATTACATCATTCTTTGGCAGGATTCCTTTGCCTCCTTCTGCATTTCTTCCATCTTGTTAATGGACTCCTTTAGCTCTAGCATCTCTTTTGGGATCTCTGGGATTTTCCTTTTAAGACCACTTTGGGTTCTTGACCCTATGTCCGAGCTTCCTGCCTTATCATCAATGGTTATTGTAGTATTTTCCAACAGACTTCTTTCCAAGTATGCATATAACACTTTCAGGTTCTGAACTGAAACTTGAAGACCTTCATTGTTGTCTTTGATAATGACACGTATCATGCGCCCATTGTGGCTTATTTTCTTTTTCATATCTTGCATCTTTTCTTCCATAATAGCGTTAACTCTAGCAGTGAGCTCCTCATCTCTGTTACTATTATTTACCTTAATCATCAAGTTATTCCCTATTTCCTCAACCTTGGACTTAAAAGGATCCATAGCTTCATGCATCTCAGTCAATTGCTGCTTCATAATCTTTATCTCCTCACTAAGCCAGTCTTCCATACTCGCCCTGTAGTCCTCTTTTCTTTTCAGAATTCTATCATCAATATCAAAACCAACCACTTTGGGGTCCATTCTCTGTTTCTTCTTATTCCTATTATCAGCCTTCAAGATCGGCTTCTCATTTTGATCCTCCTTGCCCTCGTCCTCATTCTTATTCTCCTCCTTATCATCTTCCTCTTTTTTGTCTCCCTCAACTTCCATCTCTTGGTTTCCTATATCATTTCCCTTGCCCTCTTCATCTGTCATAGGCATTTCCTCCTCGTCAGTCTAAGAATCCTCCTTACTCAACTGAACTTCTTTTTCCTTTTCAAGGATCTCGTCATTTGTCTCACAAGCTTCCTAATCAGTCATAGGAATTTCCTCCTTTTCCTTATTCTAGATCTCTTCATCTTTACCCTAATTCTCTAGGGTTTCATCATCTATCTCCTCCTACCTTTTCAAGTTTTCCTTCTTTTTGGTTCTAACCGTCTTCTTCAAACTCTATTTTTTGTTTTCCTGCTTAACATGCCTAGCATTCCCTTTTACCCTTTTGGGAATATGCTCCGGTAATTGGTTACGGGCATACTATGAAATCAACATAATGAGCCCCACATGGAGCACTAGGTTGCTTGATTTCTTTCTATGCTCCATCACACTGTTATGCAACGAGCACAGGAGATAAAAAGGAAATGAAACCTTTTTATCATGCCTAAAATGATTAGCCAAAACAAAGTGCAGATTATAAATTTTGGAGTATCTACCGTCCAAAGTAAAATACTCGATCATCACTGTAAGAATCTTCTCCCAGTGGGACTTAATTTTTTTGATATCAACATAATCCCCCATCCCTTTTCTTAAAAGGGCCTCTTCTTCTTCTATTTTCAGAAAGATTTTGAAAGCTTGGGTCCCTACCCTCTTATTATCCCTGTAAAATTTCATTCCCTCGCATGACAGGCCCGTGATTTCAGAGATAACCCCCATAGTCAGAGTGAAATATTTCACCCATAGGTTAACCTTTCCATCCTTCCAACCTTCTGCAAATATTTTCGTTATCTCCATATCCCAACCATGGAGCCTCTCCAAATACTATGATACGCCTCCCTTTTTCAACCTCTTCCAAACCTTATTCAGTATTTTGTTAGCATTGTACTCAACAACGTTATCCCACATTGATCCAAGAATTAAAGTATTAGTTAAGTATAAAATAAAAGAGCTAATACATATAGTGTCTTAAAGGCATTGGGCCTTTTGGAAGGCATGGTTTGCGAAGTGGATGGTGGGGCCCAATGTGACTTAAAGTAAAAAAATTGTGACATGGTAGCTGAAAAAGAAAGATGATGATTAGGCAGGAGGGATACATTGTGGTATGTCGTCATCCCACAATAACATCAGTAGAGTGTCCAGTCCGATCGTGGGATAACAAGATGAGAACACGTGTCCTGGGCCCACAAGTTTTCTGAGCAGTGAGATAATATGGATAATAGATGGAAGTATCTGATTGGTTGAGTAGGTTGATGAGGATGCATGTCATTTTTGAAGCCAATTTAAAGTACGCGCTACTAAAGTTTTTTTCTTTTAGCACGTGGGTATGATCAACGGTGGTGTTTTAACTGAGTAGAAAATGTGATCAACTTTTAAAGAAGGCTTAAGTTTGATCAGTGATTAAATCCCGCAATAACAAATTGAACTTTCTTTATCCAAGGAGGGATCATTAAGTGATGACACATGTCCCAGGCCCGCAAGTGTTCTGAGCAGCGAGATAGTAGGAATAATAGCTGGCAGTATCTGATTGGTTGAGCAGGTTGATGAGGATGCACATCATTATTGAAGCTAATTTAAAGTACGCGCTACTAAATCTTATTTCTTTTAGCACGTGGGTATGATCAACGGTGGTATTTTAATCGAGAAGAAAAGGTGATCAAGTTTTAAATAAGGCTTAAGGATAATCAGTGATTAAACCACAATGAGGATCGATGGTTTCCGTGATCCCAAAACAAAAAATTGAACGTTATTTATCCAAGGTGGGATCACGCAATGATGGCATGTATCCTCAACAATGAAAAATATTAAATACTTGGGGTGGCAGCATTGACATGGATTGCTTTTTTCAATTTAATATATTAATTATATTTTTGTTCCAATTAGGGTTTTGTCTATTATTTTGATACATCATTATCATTTTCCATGGAGGGTTTCAAAGATTGCGAGTACCATGGATCTATCTGTTGATGAGATAATGTGATCTTCAAGGATTGAAAAAGATGGTCACATGTAGATTTCCTTGAAGGAATCTTTACAAGGATGGAGAATGCCAGAGGATGGTCGACACCGTCAGTGATTTTGTTCTATATGCTGAAGTTGTTTGAGATACCATTGATGATATCCATTATCAAGCAAAGTATATATGGTTGTCTATGGATGAACATGTGATCGAAGCACCATAATGATCATAACAAAGAATCATTATTTAAATTATCTCAGATAAATCACAAATGATTTTCTAGTGACTATTATTATGAATTCCAATGGTTAGCAACAGTTTTCAAACAAGGATGAAAATCATTTCTTAATGGTTTAGTCTTTTCAGTGTAACTATGATGTTCAGTTTTTTATCTTAGGGTTAGGTTTTAGTTATGAAGAGACACATTGGTCTGAAGCTTGTACACATCCCTTGGACTTTATACTAATAGGGATTCCAAGACCATGTGAAAGGGGATTACCATTCCTAGTTTTTTTAAGAATTTGATCACAACTACAACATGAATTTGAATGTACTATTATTTCAAAATCAATAAAATATAAGTGTTTTTATATCTCACTTGTGGAAAGAAATTCTTATTCATTTCAATTAGTCCCCTTTCAATTATTGAAGGAAGCTCAATTGCTATTTTTGTAATGCTTGTGCAGATATTTTATATGTCTCATATCTCTGTTTGATTATCAAGGAGTTCGTGAAAAGATAGTGTTTCTAGCTTCTTGTTCAATTGGTCTCCTAACCAGGGGCATTAAATTCATTTGTACTAGAAAGGGTATAAATAGGCTTAATTTCTATCTATAGCATTTGAATAGTTGATGGTGTTGGAATATATAATATCTTGCAAGGTTGTACATAGGATTGAAATCGGATTGACTCTATTGCCCAAGTTGAAATAGACACTGGTCTTATGAATTATTAGATTATAGTCTTTTGATGCATTGTTAAAAGTATTGTCTTATCATTCATTTTATTCTAAGCACATATTTTCAAAGCATTCTTACAATTAAAACAAAGTATTTAAGTCTTGCAGTTTGTGTTGTGATTGATCACAATTGGATTTCTTTCAAATACATGTTTTCCACACTGGAAAGAGAGATTTGAGATGTGATCATATCTCCTATGAAAAGCCTTACAACTTGAAGGATAAGTTAAGGTATATTCCTACCAGTCTTTGTCCTGTAGATCCAAAATTGCAGAAGTTCCAACCTTGTTTTTCGGTTGAACTTGTTAGTTGGCCAAATCACTTGGGTTTCCCAGTATTGGATTGGCAAGTCTATAAGAAATCCAATCTGTTGATTTGAGCACCAAAAAATTGGTGACTCTACTGGGGATTGTTCATATGTTTTCCAGAATCTCTGGTTACATAATAGACTCTACTGGGAGAAAGGACTCAGAAGACAGTAAGTATTTTCCTTCTGGCAAGAAGGTGGTGACTCTACAAATTTGATGCAGTTATATTTTGGTAAAATAATTTTTTTATACTAAGTATTCATGTGGGGTAGAAGATCCTTGCATCAAGATCAACATAAATTAGAATTGAATAGAAATATGAGGAAATGAAAGAAACAAATTTCAAATATGTTATATACTGGACATAAGAGGTTCCCTGATAGGGAAAACACATGTTTCAATGAAGAAAGCCAATTTGCAAATCAAAGTAATTTTGAGGATGATAGAAACCCCTTTGGATTTGAAGATGCAGAAGATCATAATCCAGTTGAGGAGGTAAGAGAGGAGGCGGAAGAGTATAATGATGAAGATGAGGCATTATATGCTATGTTCAATAATTTGTTTGAATATGGCAGAAAGGATCCAAAGATAGCTAAAGCTTTGAAGAGGTTTCCTAGAAAAACATTGGATAGGTTAGAGATAAAGCGAAGTTATTTAACCCTATAAATTGATAATAAAGATGATGGAAAAAGATCAGGATGAGATAAAAAATAAAAAGGAGATAGAATACCTAAATACAATCCTCCACATAGAAAAAATGGAGATCAAGTTTTTAGCAATAACCATACTAATCCATTTTTGAACAAGAAAATAGAGGGAGATGTAGAAGAAAAAATAATGACAGTGAAAGAGGTGATCCTTAGAGACAACCAAACAATGGGGAAAACTATAACCAAGGTAATCCAAGGTAGAAAAATATGGGAAATCATTGTAATGATTGTCAAAATCACCGGGGCATAAACCACCAAACTCATAGAGGGAAAAATGTGAATTATAATAATATGGGTCAGGGAAGAAGAGCACCCATGGTGATAGAAAGATACAGGCATGAACTCAACATCAATGGGATAGTTGGATACCCAAACCCCATACATAATGAATTAAGGAATAATATTCCAAAGTTCTTAGGGAATGGAGTGGAATCTGCTAAGCAACATACTATTAACTTGAAAAATGTTATTGAGGAATTAGAGGAAGACAATGAGGACATTTTTATGAAGTTATTTATTTAGTCATTAACTAAAGATGTTGTTGAATGGTATAGGGGGATGCCCGACGGATCTATTTCAATTTGGTGTGACTTTATAAATTAGTTCATTGAGCAATTTGGTGACCATAATGATACATCCTTTGCATCTCATGAATTGACTAGTACAAAATAAGAATTTTAATGAATCAGTTGCAGAATTCAACAAAAGGTTTAATAAATTATTGAATAGAATATTGAGAGACACAAGGACCATTTATTATTTCTTGATTGACTTCTATCTGAGTGCATTTTATAGAAAAAAATATTATGAGATTAGATCACAAAGACCAGCAAGGTTTCAAAGTTGCTACTACTATAAAAAAATGACAGAAAGGCTACTGGAAGGATAAATAAAAGGGATGATACTAAATTATATAATTCAAAGGCCAATAAAAAGGATGATCTCAAAGAAATCATGGACATGCTAAAAGATCTAAATTTTAAACAAGGTAGGAGTGATAGGCCATCATTCCCTAAAAATGACAGATTTAGATTGCAAGATATGCCCTATAATACTAGTTGGAAATATGGTAAACCTGGAAAGAAAAGTTATGCTAAAGAAACACCTGATCCACTAAACAGAAACAACCATTTAGTGGAGATAAATCCTTGGTGTGAAGCTTGCACACTACCACAATCTCCTAATAATTATGTTGTGGCCCAGAGCCTGCAAGAGGATGAAGATCAAAGTGATGACCAGTAACCCACAATGAATAATGTCTCATCTGAACCCATGTGGCGAAGATATGATTATAGTTATTCTGATTAGGAGTATGTATACCATGATGACCTGAACATGGTATATCAATTTGATAGGCAAAAAGGAGAGTTTCCAGTCATTAGGAGGTTAACAGATGAGGATAAAGAAGCATATACTATTGCAACAATTAAGGAAGAAAGGAGTAATTAAAAGATGAGGAATAGAAAAATAAATGTTGATCAAGGGAAACCTACTAGAATATCTTTCAAAGCACCAAAGAAGAAGGTCATCCAACTAGACAAACTAAATACAAAAGATGATACCAAAAAACTAGGTCAACAGGTAGATCATCATCAAGCTCCAAAATGACAAAGCCAAAAGAGAAACCAATGGTCAGTAAATCTACTCCCAATAGTAGTTCTTTTATATCAAATGATTTATCTTAGGTGAAAATTTCTATTCCTTTATTTGAGATGATGAAAATATCTGAATACAAAGATGAGGCTACGAAAGTGTTGTCTAATGTAGGTAATGTTTTTAAAGAGGAATCTAATCAGAGACTAGTAAATGAAGAACCACAAATAGTTTATTTAGGAACTACTATTGCTCAAAATGGAACACAAGTTGATGCTTTTATCTTACTTTGATGATTAACAATAAATTTGTTAAGAATTGTATGATAGATTCAGAAGCAACAGTTAACATCATGTCGTCAGAAGTTATGAAGGCGTTTGGAATGAAGGTTGACATAACTTATGGAAGATTTTATGCCATGGAAAATAGGTCTATAACTGTTGTTGGTATTATGAAAAATGTAGAATTTAAATTTCCTGCTTGTCCTAAAGTATCATACAAAAATGATATTATTGTTGTATCCTGCTAATTATGGAATTATTTTATCTAGACATTGGTCAAATTTAGAGGTGTTCATATTCAATTAGATTTGTCTTATGCTACTATTCTAGTGGATGTCAGGGAGGTAAGAATCAATAGGGAGCCAAGATCCCCATATATAATCGACGAAGACATTTTGATGGAGATAATAAACTTCTGCCACTTAGACAAGGATAATTTCCAGGTGAGCATCACTAACCCGACACTAAAATTTAGCAGCCCCATTGAAGTGCATTTGCAGGAGAATCCAGAAGAGATTTGGAAAATGAATTTTGATGGAGCATGCAGTAAGGAAGGTAATGGGGCTAGGATCACTTTTATATCTCCATGTGGTAAGGTTTTTAAATTTTCTTTCTTGTTGAATTTTGAATGTACTAATAATGTTTCAGAATATGAAGCACTAATCCTTTGGTTTAAAAATGGAAAAATATTATGGTATTAAGAT
This sequence comes from Thuja plicata, assembly GCA_018584345.1. NCBI lineage: Eukaryota > Viridiplantae > Streptophyta > Pinopsida > Cupressales > Cupressaceae > Thuja > Thuja plicata. Next base: position 1,980,325 of record MU228201.1, on the reverse strand, counting down.
GCTTTCCATATATGGTGACTCTGATTTAATTATTTCTCAAGTCAAAAATAAATTCACAACTAAAAATCCTAGATTAAAACAATAAAAGAATTTAGTATGGGACTTAATTGATTTTTTTGATGCATTTTCAATCAAATGGATAGAAAGATCAGGGAATTCTCTTGCAGACCTATATGCTAATTTAGCCATCAAGCAGGTTGAAATTCCTTTTGATGAGATTGTGCAGGTGGAGATGAAGAATAGGCCATCAATTCCTGATAATGTGTAGAATTGGCAGGTGTTCAAAGATGACAAAGATCTTCTCAAATTTTTTATGAAAAAAGATAGATATGAGGATCATATCATATATTGGAATGGCTACATAGAGAATCAAGATGGAAAAGAAACTTTGTTTGGAAAGGAAGTTGTGTAGCTAAAGACAACCAAAATTATGAGAGGCTTGGTAGCACTTGAAGGAGTTTTTGATGAGTAAGAAAGTCTTAAGGCGGATAGGACAGTTGAAAAGCATGAAGAAGTTGAAAAGATCAACCTGGGAAATAATCATACTCCAAAGGAAGTATACATAGGCAAAAAGCTCACTCCTAGGATTAAGGCAGATTTACAGCCTTATTAAGGAAATATAGGCATATTTTTGCATGGTCATATGATGAGCTTAAGGCTTATTGTGAAGACTTATTTCAGCATGAAATCCCTTAAAAACTAGATGCAAAGCCTTTTAGGCAAAGATATCATCCTATAAACCCGATGTTAGCCCCTAAAATGAGGGAAGAGCTTGTAAAATTAAGGGATGCAGGAATAATAATGCATATAAGACATTCTACATGGGTATCAAACTTGGTCCTGGTTAGAAAGAAGAATGGAGATATAAGGTTGTGTGTTGATTTTAGAAATTTGAATGTATCATCTTTAAAGGATAACTATGCATTACCTAATATGGAGGCTCTTTTACAGAAGGTTAATGGGAATGAATTATTGTCTATGATAGATAGATTTTCAGGATACAACCAAGTGAAGATTAAAGAGCCAGAGCAATAGAAGAAAAATTTTACCACTCCTTGGAGAACATATGTTTATGCTAGGAAGCCCTTTGGGTTAACTAATGCAGGAGAAACATTTCAAAGGGCGATGGATGTGGCTTTCAATGTCCTTATTGATCTCATCATGGTTGTATATCAAGATGATTGGACTGCATATTTAAAGAAGGAAGAGGAGCACTGTAAACATTTGGAGGAAATATTTAAAAAAAGCTTTGGAATATGGGATATCTCTAAACCCAAAGAAATACCACTTTGGAGTAACTGAAGGGAAGTTACTTGGACACATTGTATAAAAATATGGTGTGAGAATAGACCTCGAAAGGATTGCAGCTATAGATAAAATTTGGGTCCCTAAAAATGTTAAGGGAATCTAGTCTTTTTTTGGATAAATAAACTTTGTAAGAGAATGTTGGGTATATTTCTATTTTTTCTAAGTCTTTCTAAAAAAATTTGGTTCCCAGTGCCAGTTATGCCTAAAATGTCAAAGTTTGTTTGAATGTACCATTAAATTTTCCTGCTAATGTCTGATTTCTAGGCAATGAAGTGCAAAAATGGTTGAAAGCCTAAGCCCTAGGTCATAAGTGTTGTTTCCATGCAAAAACTCTAGATATTCATAACCTGGTTCTAATTTGAAGTTACTTTTTGTCGAGTAACTTAAGTCTTATAAGCCATGTGCTTTTTAGCCTTTGCCTTTATCTCTTAATCTCGCAATCAGAACCGAATATTCCATCTAGTCTAGAGACTTGGCGCAAGCTTGTATCTCTTAATCTCGAGATGAATGGAATATGCTCTAAGTCATTCAAAGATTAAGCACAGACATTTGATCTTGATATGATCATGCGGTTAGCGTGTGATCGCTAGATAATTATGAAGTTGGCTCAAGGATTCAGAAACTCAGCAACAACTATGGATGCAATTTTGATCATGTGGCCAGTGCTAGATCTTGTAACTTAACTCAAGTTATATGAAATCTTTAGTGATCCATAGATTTCTCAATCACGTAATCTCGTAATATAACCCAAGGTTAAGATAGAGTTTCATTTTTGCCTTGTTGCGTGATCTCTAGAAGAAATCAAAGTTAAGTGAAAGATTCAGAGATTCAGTGAGGATCGTTGATCTTTTCCCAGATGAGTGGCTAGCACATGATCTCAATACAAGTGCCAAGGTCAAGGTTTTCTTCAGAGATTAAGTGATAGCCATAGATCTTGTTATATATTTGACTTGATTGTGTGGTCTGCGCATGATCTCCCAATTAACTCATGAGTTAGTGAATATTTTAGAGACTTGGAGATAAGGCTTGTTGTGTAATCTCCAGATAAACTTGAGGTTGAGACTAAGTTAGGTAAAGTCTATTCTGAGATTCAAAGATAAATTAGTCGTGTGATCTTAGAAAGAAAGTGTGGTTAAGAAAATATGGTCTCAAGATTCAGCATAGGTCTTTAGATCAAAGAAGAATCAAGGGTTGCCATGTAATCTCAGGAAGAATTAATAAAGTACAAAAAGATTGTGAGACTTAGCACTGATCATTGATCAAGAAAAGATCTAAGGGCTAGCACGTGATCTCCAAATAGAACCTGAGTTAGAAGAATTCTTCAGTGACTTAGAAATTTATTTAGTCGCTAAATCTCCAAATGAACCATAGTCAGTTATGGTTAAGTCAGAACCAAGTCAAGTTTGACACAAGTGAATCTCAACCATTGATGAAGACAGAGATGTGTGTCTGGCACTGAATTGCTAGAAGAAGTCAAAAATTCAAGAATTACTCAATGATCAAGAGGTAATGGCTAAGATGCAGACACGTGTTTAAGTGGCTAAAAGATATGTGGTGTTCATGAAGTCTCCAAATAAACCTAGGGTTGGGAAAATCATTCAAAAATTCAAAGATAGCCTTTATCTCTGAATCTCTAGACTTAACAGAGTTATTCCAAGCATTGCGAGATTGTGAGATAGCCTTAGTCATGTGATCTCAGAATAAACTAGAGTTAAGGCCAAAGATTGTGAAATTCAATGCAGGCCATAGATTAAAAGGAAGATCAAGGGTAGTCATGTAATCTCTAGACAGATTGAGCAAGTACAAAATGATTCAGAGAATCAGTGCAAGGCATAGATTAAGATCTCAAAATGTGGTTTGCACGTAATCTCTAAATAAACTTAGGGTAAGGTAAAGCATTCAGTGACTTAGATTTTTCTTAGTCGCATGATCTCCGAATGACTTAAGGATAAGTTAAGGATAAAAGATGAGTTAATAAGAAAGATCTAAACCATTTATGTGAATTAAATCTAGCGGTGTGCATGTGATCTCTGAGTAGATCCATGGTTAGTTGAAATGCTCAGTGATTTAGAGACCTAGTTAGTTGTTGAATATCCAGATAGACTCAGAGTTAAAGTAGGGTTATTCTTTTGCCTTAGTCATGTAATCTCAGAATAGAATCAAAGTTAATCAAACCATCTAGCGACTTAGCGATGAGCATTGATGAAGAAGAAGATCATGTGGCTAGCGCTAGATCTCATGATGTAACCCAAGTCAAAGAAAAATCTCAGTGACTTGGAGATAAAGAAGTTGCGTGATCGCCAAATAAACTTTGGTCTAATTATGGTAGGATGTTAAGAGTTTTCTCTTGCACCATGTCAAGAAAAGAAATATAAAAGCTAGGGCCTATTAAAGACAAAATATTCTGACATGGTACAAGTAATCCACTGAGCTATGAAAAGAAAGAAAAACTAGCCAATCAGATAGCATGTCAAGCCTTTTTGCATATAATAAGGATTTAAAACTGAAAAAGCACTCATGACATTTCAAACTAGGCTATTCAAATTTGATTTCATGTCAACTTGAATCGCCACAACTAGGAAAGAATTAATGTAGAGACATGCAGAGTTATTATAGAAGTGATTGAGCAATAGTTTCCAAATTCTCGGCTAGACTTGTGCATTCAATTTTCAATGATAAATAGATGTAGCCTTTGTACATTGTGATTACCAAAGTTTTCAAAGTACAAAGCAGAGAAATTGCATAATCTTTAGAGTTTTAGAGCGAAGAATTGCTTGAGTTTCAGAGCCAATTGTAAGGATAATTTTGTGTCTGAGTGAAGAATTATTCAATAAAGATCAGTGAAGATGAGTCAAGATGGACCAAGCGGGGTCTCAACTGGTGGAGGAAGTAAAGATGCAGAGGATGAGTAGAAAGGGAAGAGGAAATTCTCAGATGAGCTCATTACTTTATTACCAAGAACGAACCAAAATAAAAAGGTAGATGATGAATCCTATTCTGATGCTATGTCTGATTGTAGGGATCCCAACACTTCTGGGTGCTTTGGTTTTCATTTATTCAATTACTTTTATAGCAACATGGATAGACAGATTCTTGTCTCAAACCGTTGGACATTAGGTCTTGCCAAGTTAATTGTCCCTGATGTCTTTTTAGATGTCGACCTATTGATAACCTTAGCTGCAAAATATGACTCTACTTCCAAAACAATAAGGAAAGGCAATGAAACAGCCTTAGTGACCTTAGATAGGTCATCATTCCTGAAAGCTTTCAACATTTATCATGCCTCTTCCATAGAGATAGACTTGAAGAAATTGCAGTGCAAGTATGCCAGGGAGGTCACCATAGTTGCTAAATTGGTCCAAGCCCATGTGCCTAGGTCAAACAAGAACTATGTGGCCCCATTGGCTATATCAAAGGGTGCACCCTACGAGTTTAAAGACCTTTGTTTCTACATAAAGTATATAGCCTATGGGTTGTGCAGGGTTTTAGGCATAGATGAACATATTGAGAGGTTGCTTGCAGACCTACTCATGATTATTTTGGATATTCGGAATTCCCATGCCAACACAGATTTTGACTACATCCAGTATGTCATAGACATAATGCATGAGGGCCTGATCAGCATTCAGAAGAAGGTTAACCCTAAGTTCATGCATTATTCTCTTCTAATTCATTTGATATTGTATTTCAATATTGACAGCATGAACATAGAATTTATAAGACCAAGAACTTAATTCCAAGGCCAACCAAACCCCATACAATTATGGATTAGGGTTTGGAACTATACTTCTAATGAGAATCAGTTCTGTGGCTTTGAGAACTGGATAGTATATCCACTTCTACAATTATTAGGCCTAAATGTAACTAGGCTACCAGTCAAAGCACTTCAACTTCTGAGGCCTTGCCAATATGTAGACAAATGGCCAGGAGATCACAATTGGGGTGACTTCTACTGTAGAAGACTTTCACTATAATAAGGGTTTATGGATGCTCCCAGCCCCCACACATACTTCTTAAGTATGTACCTCCAAGAGTGCCCTTGAAAGAATTCATATGGAAATTGATTGGGACAGATAAGGAGCACTTGAATCCTCTTAGAAAAGGCACATTCACTCCTAGGAAATTCAAATTGGATATCTTCACAATTGGGAAAAGAGCCATGGATGCAGTGAATAAATGGATGGGCTAGTATAGGATGAGCATGGCCTTGTATAGGTATGTAGATCCAAAAGGTTTCATCAAAGGTGCTAAGAATTTGTTGACCCCAAGTGTCACTACTATCAAAGAGCATGAAGAGTGTGTTGAGGAAGACCTCATTAGGAATATCTTGGAGGATCAAGAAGTAGCAAGAAGAGATGAACAATATCAAGAGTTGATAGGCCTAGAGAAATAAATGAAGAAGGTAGGGATTCCATTTGGATGTTTCTTCCCTGGAGTGCCTTATCTGCAGAAACTCACAAAGATGATTGAGTCTTATAACACTTTATACAATCAACTTGAAGGATTGATTGAAGACAAATAAAGAGGTCCTAATAAGCACTCACCCTCAGAGTATGAAGAGGATAGTGAAGGAGGATACCCAATACATATCCCTCCTCCCATGGATCAACCACCTACATCAGAACAGAGCATGGAAGTGGACCTTATAGAGGTTCCTGACACTGAGGTGACTAATGAGACCCCAAGAAAAAAAGTAGAGAGTAGAACAAGGGGAGCCATCTCAAGTACAAACTCAGGTAAAGAAAAGGGACAAGGTAAGTGCCCTGATCATTGGTGATAGATAGTACCACCATCAATTGAGAAAAAAGATCACGGAAGGGAAATTTTGGAAAAGGATATACAAGGAGAAGTGGAATTACCCCTTCAGCTATGTCAAGATGATAGAGAGATCCACTAAGAAGATTTCCTCAGTGATGATGCTTCATCAAGACAAATGAATTCAATAATTTCTTAATTTGGAGGAAGCAACAAGAAGCAAGAGCACAGCTGCAATTGACAGGGGGTGATATAGTTCAAAGTGTGGCCCCACAAGCCTTGACAACTTATGACCCAAAAAATTAAATAACAACCCCTAAATAAGCAAGACAAATAGTAAAATCCAATGGGATGTTGCTTGTGCCTGGGTGGGATTTGGCCTCTGCTTTCATTATTGCTCAAATTAGAAAGCAACCCAATGCTAATTTGTCCTCTAAGACACAAGTTGGGGAGATGATCAGGGTATGTGGATATGATCCAAGATCTCAGACATTAGCCATGTGGTCTCTGGAACCAAGGATGCAAAATCCTTCCTTGGTCAGTGTGGAGGAGAAAATGGATAGGGATAAGATCATCTAGACAGTGTAGAATACTTTTGACCTAGAGATATCCCAAGCAGTCACCCACTTCGCCCACTTGAATTAAGAAAAGACAGAGAAACTCTCTGCAAGATATACAAATTTATTTGATGAGTTTGTTGTTGTTATAAAGGATAGTGAAAGGTGCTTGATTCAAATCAAGTCTCTACAAGGGCAAGTGGAGGTGCTAAACAAGAAGTTAGAAGAGGATCCCAAAGCTCTCCCCACTCCACCCAAAGAAGTTGTGGATTCTCAAACAAAGACTACAGAGGAATTCCCTCAAGAAACAGGGCAGCCAAGCCTAGATCAGAATGAAGTGGCATTAAATACCTTAGTGAATATCCTATAGCATAAGATAGATATCTTGAAGGGAAAAATAGACCTAGTACATAAAGCTTATAGTAAGCTACCTGGCCTAGAGACAAATGTCAAAAGCCACATTGCAACCTTGGATCCATACTTTGGCACTTAGTCAAGAAGGGGATCACTGTTTGAAAGACTTGAATCCTTGTAGCCACATAGGACTGATCTCCCTAAGATTTTTTATCAAGTGGGAGAGATGATTGAAAAAATTGGAATAACATTGTTTTCTTCAAAGGCAAAGCTAATCAAATATAGGTAAGGGTCAACATGTTTGGTCTAGACTTCAAAAAATTTATTCCTCCAGTCAAGGAAGAAGATGATAAGATAAATTTAGTAAAAGAATGGATAAATGATTTTGATACTCTACTGCCTAGTAAAGAGGCATTCTTAGTAGAAGATAGTGTCCTAGACATGGACAGATTCAACAAAGCCTTGGATGAAGCATTCAAAGTAGAAGTTTGTTACAGATGTCAAGGTCATAAGTGATGCCAGATGGGAGAGGCAAAAGGTACAGTTATAGAGCATACAAAGTTTTAATTAACCTTAAGAGGCTGAAGTTACACAATGGGACAACATCACCAAACCCAAAAAGAAGAAGCCAACAACTATTGACCTGGATGTGATGGATGAGGAGAAAAGTGGCACCTGACACCTGATCAATGAGCACAGGGAGGGTAATCATTTGCAAGACTAGTTTAAGTTAGCCAATATTGGTGGTCACTAGGTCTCACAAAAACCTCAAGAGGTTACCCAGAATATCTATGCACAAAGGTGCCAACTGCCAAAGATTTGGAATCATTTCAATCAACTACTCAAGTGTTTTCTCCACCGACTGAATATGTAACTGTAATTTTTCCTTTTAGTACTTTTAGGTTTAGCTTAGCCATTTGAATCTTTTTGCATCCTTTCTCTCTAAGGATTCCAAGATGGCTAGTGTTGTCTATATATAGAAAGTTGTAAGATATTGTAAAGGATGATGAATTAAGAACTGTGAGGCATACTTCTAAATTTTGTCTATTTTCAATCTTTTTCTCTCTGAATGTATTGAAGCACAAGTATATTAATAAAATACAATGAAGTTTCATGTTTCACATCAATGATGTCTTCTTGTTTTTATGTTTATGCTCTTGTATGTTTAATCTGTAAGGCATTTTAAATGTACTGGTCATAAGGTAACTGTGCGATTATTTGTAAGTTTCTTTCAAGGAGGGAGTAAATATTATGAGTATTTCCAGAGGGCTAGATATTTGTGTAGGAATTTGATACATGGGTGTGGAAATGAGAAGGTAGTTTTTAAGGCACTCCATCTGAGTTTCATGTGTGTTTCAATTAATTAATTTTTGTGAATGTATATCTCAATTGAATTTTTTTCTAGGATTAGGCACTGGTCTAGGTTTTGATAAGTAGTTATCATCGTCAATCTTAAATCAAAACAATCATTTACATTTTTGTTATTAAGAATATATATGCTTAATCAATTGTATTGAAGAGTACAATTCAATTTGTTGATTCCTTGAAGAGAAAATCATTAGGTTAGCCTTCCTGAGTCTAGAACTCTAAAAAGAAGAAATATGAGAATCCTTGTTTCACTATTATTTTATCATGCCAAGTTCATGGTCTGGCTTGTTAAGCTCTGCATTAAGTTGATTATATTCATTTGCAAGATGTGTTATCAGTTGTTACAGTAAAAGGCAAGAGACAAATCAGTGTAACCCTTGATCCACTGTTAAAGATTACTGATAAGCGGTAAACTATAAAAGGTACACCCGCCTGAGTCTATGGAGTTCAAAGAAGGAGGATTAATCCTTGTCAATTAGACTTTTACTTGTATAAATCAAGAGTTGGGAATATAAGAGTCAAGCATAATTTCTATATTGAGATTCTACAATAAAAAGTACTAATAGAAGATTTGTCCCAAATTTCTCAGAAATAGTTAAGCCTATTGCCAAGATGCTCAAGAAGGGTGCAAAGATTAAATGGATGAATGAGGCCCTAAAGACATTTTCTAATATTAAGAAAGAAATCAAGGAAGATCCAGTCCTTAAAACACCTGACTTCTCCAAACTATTTCAATTATTTTTATTTGCCTCTTATCATACTATTGTTGTTGTCATGTTACAAAAAAATGATGAGGGTTATGAACAACCAATAGCATTTATTAGTAAAACTCTTCAAGAAACAGAATTGAAGTATGAAATAAATGAAAAACAAGCTTATGCCCTTGTCAAAGAAATGAAATATTTTAGGCCATACTTGGTAGGGGCAAAGGTGACAGTTTATGTACCCAATGCAACAATTAAAGACATTTTTAGGCAGTCAGAGGTTACAAGAAGGAGATGCAGATGGGTGAATCAGATCCAAGAGTTTGACATGGAGATCCAAATCAAAAAATTCGTTAGAGGACAAGGTCTTGCTAAAATTATGGCTGAACCAAATTTTGAGGCAATTTAAGTCAATCAGGTAAACTCTGATAAATCAATAGTGAGTATTGAGAAATGTCCTTGGTATACTGATATAGTATATTTCTTAAAGCACATGTAATGTCAAGAAGGTTTGAATGATAATAAAAAAAGAACAATAAAGTTACAAGCATCTAGTTATGTTTTGATACAAGGTGACCTGTATTGGAAAAATAGAGAGGGTGTACTTTTATTTTGTTTAGATATGTACCAAGCAGATTTAGTATTGAAAGAGTTGCATGATGGAGTATGTGGTGGCCACTTTTCAACAAGAGCCACCGCCCATAAGATATTACATGTTGGGTATTATTTTCCACATTTGTTTAAATATTGTTATACATATGTTAAAAAATGTGAGGCTTGTCAAAAGTTTTCAAGGAAACTAAAATATGATGGTGCATTACCCCTTAAAACTTTGTCCACTGAGGAGCCATTTCAAATGTGGGGGATAGATTTCATTGGTGAAATCATTGATGTTTCCAGTGGAGGACACAAATGGATTTAGTTGCAATAGATTACTTTACTAAATGGGTTGAGGTCATACCCTCTAGAAAATCTACGAGAAAGGTGGTGGTAAAATTCCTAACAGAGAATATACTAACAAGGTTTGGTGTTCCTTGCAAGATTGTTTTTGATAATGGCATGTGTTTTAGATCTAAGGAGTTATCTAACTTTTGCAATACTTATGGCATTAGTTTTTCATACTCTTCCCCTTACCATCCACAAGGAAATGGTCAGGCATAGTCAAGTAACAAGAATATAATGAAAATCATAAAGATAATCTTAAGCAATAACAAAGGGCATGGGACTCCAAATTGCCTCTTGTACTTAGGGAAGATAGAGTAACAATCAAAAAGTTGACATGGTTTTCTCCTTATGAATTGGTCTATGGGAAACGACCTAGATTACCATTAAACAACTTACTTCTCATATATACATTTCTCAAGGAAGAACAGTTAGAAGACATAATTTTCATGGAGGACAGGATGGATCAGCTTGCAGAACTAGATGAAATTAGAAGAAATGCACAAAGCCAGAATGCTAAGAAACATCTGCAAGTGAAATCTTTGCATGATAAAAGGGCCAAAGAGAGGAATTTTTAGAAGGGATATTGGGTGTTGAAGTGGAACACCAAAGACCAGTACAAAGGAAAACATGGAAAATTTAAAGCTTTGTGGTTAGGAACTCATGTAGTATTTGATAAAGTGGGTGAAAATAGTTATTTCTTATAAGACACGTAAGACTACGTTCAATAATCCCCAACACATGCTCAATATTTGAAGCCATTTTTGTCTTGAACATGGATTATTTCTAAATTTTATATTTTAAATTACTCTGTTATGTTTTTTTTTTATTTTGGTTTGCTCCTCTAGAGACAACTGAGATCTTGTTGTGTCCACATATGAACACACATCCCCAGAAAGAGCCACTGGTGGAACCCCAATTTATAGATAAATTTTCATATCTAGATAACTTAGGGAAGTATATTTTATACCTATATCACTATGATTTATATATTTTGCAGCCTTCTATTTCATGAATTATGCTATTGTTGAATTTCTATATTGGCCTAGTGTCTTTTAGTCTCGTATTCAAATTTAGAAATATAGGCGTTGCATGTGTCTTCGCGGGATTTTGTTATTTCATTATTATCATATCTTTGCTTAGATCTATGTTGTGTTTTTGCAAGTTTTATCCCTGTGATTATGCCTCATCTCCCATGAAATTCATCACTTGCATCACCACGGTCACAGAGAATTGATTCTTTGTTCAGTGTTTTGTTAGCATTGTACTCAACAACATTATCCCACATTGATCCAAGAATTAAAGTATTAGTTAAGTATATACTAAAGAAATAATACATTATAGTGTCTTAAAGGCATCAAGCCTTTTGGAAGGTGTGGTTTACGAAGTGGATGGTGGGGCCCGAGGTAACTTAAAGAAAAAATTTGGTGACATGGTAGATAACAAAGAAATATGATGATTAGGAAGGTGGGACACATGGTGGTATGTCGTGATCTCACGATAACGTAAGCAGGGTGTCCAGTTGGATTGTGGGATAGCTAGATGATAACACATGTCCTGGGCCCGTAAGTTTTTTGAGAAATGAGATAGTAGGGATAACAACTGCCAGTATCTGATTGGTTGAATATGTTGACGAGAATGCCTGTCATTTTTGAAGCCAATTTAAAGTATGCTCTACTAAAGCTTTTTTCTTTTAGCATATGGGTATGATCAATGGTGGTTTTTTAACTAAGAAACAAAGGTGATCAAGTTTTAATTAAGGATTAAGGATGATCGATGATTAAACCACAACAAGGATCGACAGTTTTTTTGATCCCACGATAAAAAATTAAATGTTCTTTATCCAAGGTGGGATCACGCACTGATGACATGTGTCCCGTGCTGGTAAGTATTTTGAGCAATGAGATAGTAGGCATAACAGCTGATAGTATTTGATTGGTTTACCAGGTTGATGAGGATGCACGTCATTTTTAAGACAATTTAAAGTATGCGCTACTAAAGCTTTTTTCTTTTAGCATGTGGGTATGATCAAAAGTGGTGTTTTAACCAAGAAAAAAAGGTGATCGAATTTTAAAGAAGGTTTAAGGATGATTGGTGATTAAAGCACAATGAGGATCAACGGTTTCCATGATCCCGTGATAAAAAATGAATGTTCTTTATCCAAGGTGGGATCACGTGATGATGACATGTGTCCTCAATGATGAAAAATATAAAATAATTAGGGTCGCAGTGTCTGTTGGTGCTCAAATCAACATATTGGACTTCTTACGGATATCGCTTATCCATTGAAGATAGATAAAATCAATTTGCCAATGAACGAGGTTTCAATAACCTCCTACAATTCTAATTCCACAGAACCAAGGCTGGTGGGCCTGCACTTTAAAACTTGTCTTCAAAGTCTTCTAGAGGTTTCCTATAACGGATAACTGATAACTTCAACTCATGCTTCTCAATGTGTTAATAAGATCACAAAACTAAAAATATATGTGTTAATAAAATGTAATGTATTTAATATTGCTTGATATGATTGAAATATGAACTGAATTAGATGAAATAAAAGAGAAATTCAAAAACCTGAAATAATGAAACCTAATACCGAATTCAATTAACAAGAAAGACCAGTGCTTTATTTTAATAATGGGAAAATAGAGTCGATAATTCTGCAATCCTATGTTCAACTTCAGAGATGGCTTTGAGAATGAAATCTTATCACCCTAAAGGCGTAATAATATGCACATATAACTAAAAAAGTTTAAAATTATTTCAATTTAATACTATTTCTCAGATGACGAACTAATTGATCAATATTTTAATCAATGAGATTTTAACCATGCGAAAATGAGAAAGAAATAATTGAATATACAAAACATAAAATTAAATTGAAATATGCGCAAATCAAAACTATCACTTTAAAGAATGTTGATTTTTTTATCTGAAGGACTTGATTGTAAAGAAAGAGCAAAAATGATTGCAAAATTGAAATAAATACCGACTTATCTCTGCTTGTTAAGAAGGCGTATATCAAATTTCTTGCATACAATGTTTGAATTTTGAAACTATATTTTACTCCATCATTCCTAAAAATCCATCATTAGTCATCATGTATCATTCAATGTAATTCTTCTGTGTTTTTTTTACACAATAATGATAACCCTAGTCATTTTTTAAGGCATAATATATAGATTCGTATGTATGAAAAGGAAATGTCATTTATCACATACCGATATCATGGAAGGAGAATAAGAAACACACATATTTGTAGATAATAATATGAGTGTTCTCAAAAATAACATGGTATTAATATAGTATTACCTTTTTAAAACAACGATATTGTTTATTCAAATTCGTTCTTATATTCATAAGCATAACACTTTTGAATATATATATATATTTACTAACTTCCTTTTCAATATTATTATTACACCAAAAATAATGAAAAACCTAGACATTATATAAGAATTAGAGTGTATCATATATGTGAAAAGGAGATATCATTCATCATAGTTTCCAATCAAACTATAACACATTGTAATTTTCAAATCATAATCATAAATAACAATATCG
>MU228201.1:1899206-1954356 GCA_018584345.1 Thuja plicata | reverse complement strand
AATTAAATAAAATTAATTATTTAATTAATGTTGAGAATTGGATTAGATGATTTGAGAAAGATGAATTTAGAAGAAAATAGATGATTAATTAATGATTAAAAAACCATTAATTAATAGATGAAAATCAAGGTTTTAATGTAAAGTTGCAAGCTTGTCCATTTTAGGGTGTCTACACCACTGTATCTCCTTCTAGTACACCTCCAACTCCTCAAATAGCATTGACTACCTCTTTGATTCTTGTGTTGTGCTGAGTGATGTTTTCACCTTCTTTCATTTTGAGATCATCAAACTTCCCTCTAAGGCTTTCTGTCTTGGCTCTCAAAACATTTTTGTCACCGCCATGTACAAGCATCAATTTGTCCCACATCTACTTTGTAGTCTTTCATGTTTTGACATCTTCAAATTCAGCATCGAAGAGTGAGGAAGCAAGCTCTATCATCATGCAATTGTGCTCATTCTTCTCTCTGATTTGTTCAACTGTTGGTGCTCCTGTGGGTAACACATATTCAGTATCTAAGTATTGAGTAACATCATTACCAATACCTGATAAGTGGAGTCTTATTCATCTCTGCCATGAAGCAAAATTATCTTTTCTCAACTTGCGCACATCTTGTCTATTCATCTTGTGATCTTTAGCTTAGGTCTTGAAGCCTTCCTTCTAAGCACACAAGCTCTGATATCAATTTTTAGTAATAACTGAGGGGGGGTGAATCAGTGGCCTCAAAATTAAGCCTTAAATCAACCCTTAAAACTTATAATTACTAATTATGTCTCAAGTTATCTTCTGTCCTACAAGATGCATGCCTTGAAAAACTTTAATCAATTTTCTACTTGTTGGATTTCTTTATTAATCTCTCTTATGTATGATTATCGATAAGCAGTTAACTATGTACCGAAACACAATAAATATGCAGAGTATACCGATCAATCCAAAAATGTGTATGTGAAATATAAAATAGTAAAGTAATAAACCATAAACACATAACACAAGGATTTTAACATGGAAACCCTATTAAGGGAAAAACCACTGGGACCGGTACCCCAAATTTTCACTCTTCTGAAGTGAGCTATGTTAGGAGCCAATCTTGTTAAAGGTTACAAACACACTGTTAGGTGTGACCTTGTTAGAGGATTTAGAAATAGTTTGTCAACTAGTATCTGGTATCTAATGCTACCATCCTTGATCAAAATCTCTTGGTATGTCAATAGGTATCGGGCATATCCAATGCTACTTTTGTGATCAAGCTTTTTGACACTCCTTGGGATGTATCTCAATTGTAAAATAATTTTAACTCTTGCTCGGTTAAGAGGCTTTATGCTTCAATGGTTAAACTGAAACTAATGATCTGTTCATACATACAACTCAATTGCAGATTTTCAGATCTATTGTAAGTCCATTACCTCTCTGATCAATATAATCACTTATACCTTTGCTCCACACTATTCATCTTTGTGATGCTTGTCTCACTGTTCATCCGTGTCTGCAGAATCTAGCTCTTTCCTCAGCTTGTTGATAAGGACTAAATGAAGACTTTCTTCTTCGTTCAGTTTTCTTTAGCATCTTTCATCTTCTCTTTATCACCTCACCTAATCCCCCATTCGTAATGAATTGGGTTTGTCTCTATATAGACATGATTTCCCCTTTTCTTGGCTTTCTTGATTCTTGGCGTGTTCTACACTTCTCGCCAATAGATTTAAAGCAAACTCCTGATTTATCTCAAAGAGATCTTCTTGCCAACTGGACAAATTAGCTTTAAATCACTTACTTATCTCCAGCTTTATCTGGATGATTAAAATAATGATAAGTATCTGTTAATTCTATCTTTAGCTTCTTGACAGCTAAACATTCTGTCATTTTTTGAACTCTCTATTCTGTCGGTCAACACTTTAGTTAGTCATCGATGATAACTGACTGTTCCATCAGTGTGACTTCAATTTTCATCAGGATCTCTGTCCTTGTCTTCTCTGTCGGGCAACACTGAAATTATCTTTGTCAGGTTACACTGTGCTTTTCTCATCGGGAAACATTGTAACTCTTCTCATTGGTAATGTTGTACATTAGCTCATCACGTAACACTGTGACTCTACTCTTTTACTTTGACCGTTGGTGTGCACTCCGTCGGTGTATGTAGTCACTTAGTGAATACTTGACTTGTATGCATTACTGATAGCATAGCCTTGATTCATTGGTTCTTTGAAGTCTTTGGCAGTATTTCCATAACCATATAGATTACATCAAGTTGACATCAATGACAATACACTACATTAACTAATTTAATGCCTTGCATGATCATCAACTTAAAATCTTCAAACAGTCAATCAGTTACATGTCATCACAAGTGTCTTATTATAGTGCAAGGGGTTGCGGAATTTCCCCCCAAGATTCCCAACATATGTGTTCCAGGATATTATGTTGATGAAAGAGATCTTCATTAGCATGGAAACAATATCTGGAAAAGGCAAAAAAATGGGCACCTACATCGTGGATCTTCGTGTCCTAGTAGCATAACGATTGTTGTGTGAGCTAATGAACATCAAAGCATTGGGCCTATGATATTGCATCTTGAAGCCAATTGACCTAGATCAATCTGAATATCTTTGTTTTGACCACGTGAAAACATTACAACTTTGTAGAATATACACATTTCATTCTTTGATATTCAAAACACTGTGTCTATTATTCTTGCTTGTATGATCAGTTTCCAAAATGCAAAACCAACATCTCAAACTGTCAAAACAAGTCAAATGTGATCAAAGTATAGGGTGTCAACGAAAATCTATTCCACAATCACATCACTGTTCCAGAGAGATCATTTTATCAGACAGATTGCCAATTGCTATCATTTTTTCAAGACTGTAGCACTTTGTTGTAATTGGCAGAATTTTGCCGCAATTGACAAAATTTTACCACAATCGAGCCTTTTATTTCCACAATTGATCCTTTTATTGCTGCAATCGCTAAAATTTTACCACAATTTACATTGCAGTCTACCACAATCAGTGGAATTTCACTGCAATTGACCTATCAACCAGTGCATTTATTCTATAAGCAAAATTGGATTCCTCTGATAGCACTCTACATTTTTATCAGTCAAAAACCTTGGAAAAGGTTCCCCATTTCGTGTGAAAGATCACTATACACATCCCAAGAAATGACAAATAATCTGTGTGAATCTCATAACATATAGAATAATCCCTCTTTGATAGTTTTGATGACATTATTTGTCCATTAGTATACTCAGTGAAAAACATTGACAAAGCATTACTGGCAGACAACAAGCATTACTGGCGAACCACAAGCAGTACCGGTGAAATGCAAGCATACCCGATAGAACAAATATTTTGAGAAAAATACTAAATATAAAAGTGACAAGCATCACTGGCGACCACAAGCATCACCAATGACTACAAGCATCACCGGCGACATAGTTTTCAGAACAAACCTGACAAGGAGCAGAAAAGGCATACCCGATGACAAGTTCAAGAAAGGAACACCGACAACCAAGAAAATTGATCATCAGAACTGACAGACAGATCAAGAACCCACAAATTATGGATCTGAGTTTTACACGATGGATAAAGCAATGTAATTCTATTTATAGAGTTTTATTTTTTTTTAAATCATAATTTGATGGTCATGCAAGCTTTATGTAAATTCTTTAAAGCATCCTAACGGATCTAAAGCATATCTAACTAAAGATCAAGTTCAAGTTGTAAACCTTGGATCTAGAGTTAACTTGCAATGCATGAATCAAGAATTGAATCTAAATTAGTATAAATAAATGTTCATACTTAATTGTGAACATATGAATTCTTATTATTGATAGCCACAAAGAGAATCTAAAAGAGCAGAAGGCAGATTTCATGCAAAGATTAGAAACATAGTACATCAGTTTTCAAGAACACACAGAGGCTACCGACGAGCAGATAAAGGTATTATTCAATCATGGAAGGATGATTACTAATATGTATGAAGCTTTATAAGATATTTTATCAGCAATTGAATATTGCATTTATCATCAGATCAAAGACTTATGTAGTTGCATTCTAACAAGTGCATCACATCTAAAATCCTTTTGTAGAAGGTGGACTTAACCGTTTTTTCCAAATCTCTTAATAGAGTGCACACTTAACAGTGTTGCTAAAGCTTCAAATGAAGTAGATCTTAACAAGTCTCCACTGTAATACTCCTAATAGGGTAGGTCATTAGAAGTGACCAATTGTAAGCCTTAACTGGTCCCTTCTTATCTACAGATAGTGAAGTTTGTGGGTAACAATCCCCACCATAGTTTTTACTTCCTTAACAGGAGTTTTCTGTGATTTCATATCTTGTGTCATGTGTTATCTATTTTCATGAATATTTCTGTTATGGTTACATACTAAAAAGAATGTATGATATGATTACATATGCATAAATAAAGATGAATAGTTAGATAAGATAAATTACAAACTGATGACTAAGGGTTAATGGGCTAACCAAGAAATTTTTTAGAGGTTCTAATTCACCCCTCCCCTCTTAGTACATCATCTCAATATAGTTCCAACAAGTTTGACTATTGTTTACCATTAATAGTTCAAAATTTCATATTACATTATCTTGAACCCATTATCTCAGCTTCATCAATCTTTATTAGTGAATTCGTCTCATTTAAGACAAGAGTTAGAATCAATATCTTACATCACCAATCTCTGAGATCAAGAGAAGTCAAATTTTTTTCCTAGAATTACCCTTGTCAAAACAAGTACTCGGACTCTCCTCGAGAGATTATCCCTTTTTATTTTCTTTATATCACTCATTTTAGTTCAAAAGTTGGATAACACCATGTATTTCACACCCTATGGAGGACCTTATACTAGGTCAAAGGCTAGAACCCAACCCAATGAATCCTATATTAACCAATTTCCCCTATGGGAAAAAGAGCAAGAGGATGACCCATTCAAAAACACTGATCCTTCTCTTTACATTGAGAATGCACATTCTATTCCTCAAGGATCCTGTAGACCCACTATATTTCAAGATGTCACATAGGAAGAGCTCAAATACATAGAGAAAGATGCCTATTCCATGCAAGTAGTTGATGTTGTTGTGGAAAGAACCTCAAAATATTTCTAGCCATGTTGATAAAAAAGAGAGTCAAACTCCCCACTGAATTCAATATGTCAACAATATGGCCTGAGAACCCACTAGCAGGACAAAGTACAATTAGAACCTCTCAAATGGATCCTGTGATATCTGAAATTTTGTCTCTTCCATCATCAATGACCATGACATTAGCATAGACTATGTTAACCTAAAATAGCTCTACCAATCAATCTAGTACATCATCCACCCAAAACATGATGGGCTCCCAACTAAGTGCACCCATAGTCACTAGTTTATCTCAAGCATCAACCTCATGGACTTTTACATCAAGAGCTCAAGTTGTGTCATCAATTCCACAAATGAGCAATAACTCATTTGGGACTACTTAGACATTGCAGTCTATCACTACTAGCTTTAGACTTAATACTTCACTCCCACACAACTCAATCTCTATGGGTTTGACATTCAGTCAACATCCACCAAAGGCTACACCTTTATTCCAATAGGGATCCCAATAAAAACAACAAAAAAAATCTTGGACCAATCAAATTCCACACTATCAGAACCACACACTGGGGAATCAATACCAGGTCCCAAGGACTCATTCATAGGTCCCAACACAAGGAACACAGAGGTGAAGCCTTATACCTACCACAACATAGATATTCAATGTCAGGAATGTTCCTTGATCTCTAATAGACATGTTGATACAACAAGTGCAAAGTCTACAAACACAAATGATGAACATGCAAAATTAGGGGCAAACCAAGTCTTACACAATAGAGGACTTATACCCATACCCATTTGATCACTCATTGCACATATATCCATTTCCAAATCACTTCTTGGTGCCCAAATTTGACAAATAGAGAGGTAGTACTAACCCTGTAGAGAATATCGGAGAATTCTTTGCTAGCTGCATTGAGGTTGCACACAATGAAACTTTCCTAATGTGACTGTTTCCATAGAGTCTAGCCTGACCAATAATGGAATTGTTCTCACACCTACCCCATGGCATTTAGTCTTTGGGAGAATTGGCCAAAAATTTTACTACTCACTTATATCATAACATCAAATGCAAGGTCAACATCAAGGACCTTTGTGACATTAAGAAAAAATATAGCAAGTTATTTGTTAAATTATTATAAATATGGAGGAACACTGTGAATAGAATAATGTATGATGTGCCTGAACAAGACCTAATAGTCATGTTTGTTGACAATCTGATCCCAAATATGTCATTCACAACAAAACTACATCTCACTCCAAATTTCAAGCAACTCATAGAATGAGGATTTCGATGTGAGAAAAACTTGGTCAAGATAGGAATCCTTGCAGATCCTATCAAGATGAACATCAATAAGAATGCAATAGATAAGGACAAATGGTGGAATGAGAACAAGAATATCACCAATGATGGTGTCATTGACATCAAAACAGTCAACTATGCTCAACCCAAGGTTTCACTACAAGGTGCACCCATGACAAATCAAAACCCATGGTGCACACTTAGTAGGGGAATACTCAAATTCAAACACCCATTATTCAAGTAGTAGATGTGTCTAACAACAAACCCAATGGACAATTCCCACAAAGGTTTCCATGTCCTAAATGCAACTACAGACCATTAGAAGAGTTGATATAGTCAGTATTGGAAAAGATGATTCAAACCAATAATATCACTCTGCCCAAAATCAGAGAGTACGAACATCGTGCTGTGAAATCCAAGTGGTAGAATGATAATGAATTTTGTGAATATCATTAGGTAAAAGGAGAAAAGACACCCAACTGCTACCAATTGAAAAATGTCATACAAGATCTAATCGACCAAGGGATTATTGATGTCACAAATACCCAATCCAAGGGTACAACCGATCACACAATCTTCAATGATACATTTCATGATCATAATAGAGGGAAATCCTCCACATCTGGTGGACAATATAAGCAAGTGAACTATACCTATGCCAACTTTGATAGCACTATTAATTGCATTAATCCTTTAGATAGCCAAGTTGCTGTGATTACTATCAGAGATCCTAATGCCAAATGCATTGTCACAACAAGACATTCTAAGGTTGTGTTGCAAGGAATTCCTTCCACTTCAGCTACACTAGATAATCCTACAATAGATTTCGATCCACAAACCAATATAGTGGATCAGCTAAAGTGCACACCTTCCCAGATCTTAATGTTTGACCTATTGTGCATATCCCCACAGTATAAGCAAGCTCTGGATTAAGCCCTTTAAAATAGAGTTGTCCCATGGGACATAACTCCAAAGAATTTCCAAACCATGGTAAATTACACCACTTCCAACAAGCATGCTACATTTACAGACCATGGGGTGCTACCACACAAGCCTCTACATAATGTCCCCTGCATATGCTTATCCAAGTTCACAAACACACAATCCAAAGAATCCTCATTGATGGTGGGGCTAAGTTAAACATATGTACTCCAAAAGTGATAAAAACTTTGGGCTATTCCAAATCTAGCATTGATGCCGCTAGGAGGATAAATATCAGGGCATATGACATGGAGGAAAGATCATCAAAATATATCCTCATGCTACCCGTCAGTATAGGGCCAATCATAAAGAACACCCCTTTTCAAATCCTAGACCTAGATTTGGGATATAAAATGTTACTTGGAAGGCCATAGATTCATGAGATGCTAGTTGTCCCTTTAAATTATCACCAGTGCATCAAGTTCCCATATCAAGGGGTAGAGATAATAATTGAAGGAGATCCCAGCCCATTCCAATACTACAACGCCATTAGAAGCAGTACAGATAATCAAATGCCTTCAAATCAAGAAGAAAGCATTCCTTCCACCTCTAATTCCATTTCCAAAGACATGCCAAGAAAGGAGGAGAAGATATCAACCAAGGACAAAGGGTGTGGTGAGTATAGCTATGAGGAAGATTTTACCATCACTAACATGCCTCAAAATCCTAGATCCTATGGCATGCCCTGACTGATGGAAACACATTATAATCTGGAACTAGTGCTATTCAAATGTCCACCAACCACATTTTTCGAATGGGGGGACATAGCTAAAGAAAACCCTTTTGATCCAGACATCAAAAATTGGTTGTATAAATATTCTAAAGAGACACCTCAAGCACGGAAACCTCTGTCACAATACTGGGGTTGGCTTCACTATGCTGCAGAAATTCAGATATGATGGTAAGACTGTTCTGGGGGAAAGACAACAAGGCTTAATGGAACTATCTTTACCTCCAACCCAAAGAAACAAAAGAGGGTTAGGTTATGGAAAAAAATAGAACCAATACAACCATCCAAGATATACCCATAGAAAAGGAACAAAGTGGGGGAAAAATCTAGAACATGCCCTAATCAATAGTATACTCTATCAGTTATTGCCATCGGAAGTGGAACCCTCTTATTCCAAATTGAACCTTAATCAGACTATCCAGGATGATGCAGAAAGAAAGACATCTAATGAGTTTTCTAGCATGACCGATTCCCATGAGTATGAGTGGTTATCCCTCTATAATTTTGAGTCACCCATCCTAGACTACTCCCCTTGGTCCATCAATACTATACACCTTGAAGAAATGTTTGACCAAATGACCGTAGAAGACTAAACTTGTATCAATAAGCATATCGATGTCAATTCATTAGGTGGTGCATCCACATTCCATTCCTAGTTTGTTATAACTATCACCACAGTCTCATTCACCCAAGAAGAGTCATCCCCCCATGTGGACCTTTGTCTAGTCTACCCCGAACCAATAGAATGGGACTAACAAGGACAACCTGACAAAGATCAATTTGAGAATGATGAAGCCATTGCAGAATTCATGGGACTTAGAGAAGGTATACCATCAAGAGATCACAAAGCAATCTTCTCTTTTAACCTAGACAGATCGACATACTTTGAGGAGGAGGCTCCTCTTTCTAGTCGCAAAATCAAAATCAAAAGTAAAAAAGAACAGTCGGTAAGTGAAAATCGCAAGGCACTTTCTGACCATAAAAATGAGAAAAAAATAAAGCATGTATCTTCTGGTGAAAACCTCTCTGAGGCGCCAAAGGATGGAAAGCTAAAAATCCTCCCCTTAATAGAAGAAAACTCAACGCTACTAGTAGAAGAAATAGAGGAATTCAATATAGGGGATGAAAAGGACCTTAAACATATCTATTTGGCTAAATCTCTTATACAAGAGGAAAGAGAATTATTCATTAGTTTCTTCAAGGAAAGACAAATAAAATTCGCATGGTCTTACGCAGACATGCTGGTTTTGGATTCGGAGCCAGTGCTACATCATCTACCATTGTTACCAAATACAAATCCTCTTTAACAAAGATTGAGAAAGATGCATCCGCACATCACTTTACTTATCAAGGAAGAATTGAAGAAACTTTTAAATGCAGGGTTCATAAGACCAATTCCATATGTGGATTGGATATCTAATCTAGTGCTAGAAATCAAACACAATGGTCAGATCCATCTATGCACAAATTTCAGAGATTTAAACAAAGCTTTTCACAAGGATGAATTTCCTCTACCAAACATGGACATGATAGTTGACCCGACAGAAGCGCACCAAATGTTATCACTCATGGACGGTTTCTCTGGATATAACCAAATTAGGATTTTACTAGAGGACCAGCAGAAGACAACATTCGCATGTGCCTAGGAAACTTAGTACTAGAACGTAATGCCATTTGGCTTAAAAAATGCATGCGCAACTTATCAAAGGGCAATGACCATGATCTTTCATGATCCAATTCATAAAACAATGGAAGACTATGTTGATGACATACTAAGCAAATCAATGCTCAGAGAAAATCACCTACAAGTTTTGGGTCTGATATTTGATGGAATACAAGAGTACAAAATTAGAATCAATCCTAAGTATACACAGTCACTTGCGGTTCCTTTTCTTTCCAACAACGAGGGTTAGTAGCACCGGTTTGCAATGGGGAAACCAATACAAAAAATACTAATAATGAACACTTAACGTATCAATAAAATGTATAAGAAAATAAAAGGAAAACAAATGAATGCGAACCCAATTTCTTGAAGCTTCTATTGTCTCTCTACTCCTTCCAAAATATTGTTTTTGATGCTCAGTATTAGTGTGGGCAGCGTCTATGACTTGGGAGTGTCGAGAGTTTGATATTTGAAATGTGTGTGTGTGATCGCAAGATGGCTTGAATGCTAGAACCAATCTGACAGAGTAATGGTGCATGTGAGCTTGAAATCCAAGATGTATGATCACAAGAAGGCTTGATGCTTGAACCAATCTGACAGAGTAATGGTGCATGTGAGCTTGAAATCCTAGATGTATGATCGCAAGCAGGTTTGATGCTTGAACCAATCTGACAGAGTAATGGGGCATGTGAGCCTGAAATCCTGGATCCTTCAAATGGTTATGAAGGGTTTTTTTTATAGGAATTGAGAATGAGATGAACGGTTGAGATCAAAGGGAACTGGAGAAGCCATCTAGTAAATTCCACCTCTTCAACTGGGAGAGAGGAGATAGAGTTTGGTTAACTGAAGAGTTGATTTTGAGTTACCTTTTAGAACTGAAGAGGTGGGTGGAGTCACCCATGTGAACTGGAGAGATGGGTGGAGTAACCCATGTGATTTGATTGGAAGTTATCTCTTTGAAGATAAATGAATATTTAGTTCATTTTTAAAATTAAAATTTTCAACATGTGAGACAATTGAATTCTTTTTTATTTAGAATTGCTTTATTGAATGAAATTAAATTAATTTAATTGAAATTAATTTAATTGGGAGAATTTAATTAGTAAGTTTAAATATTTCAATTTAAACTATAGGAAATTGAATTTAATTAATTAATTAATGGTAATTAATCAATTAAGGTTAATTAATTAAATAAAATTAATTATTTAATTAACTTTGGGAATTTGATTAGATGATTTGGAGAATAAAATTATAAGAAAATAGATGATTAATTAATGATTTAAAAAGCCATTAATAAATAGATGAAATAATTTTAGAAGAAAATAGATGATTAATTAATGATTTAAAAAGCCATTAATTAATAGATGAAATAATTTTAGAAGAAAATAGATGAATAATTGATGATTTAAAAAACTATTAATTAATAGATGAAAATTAGTGGTTTTAATGTCAAGTCACAAGTTTCTCTATTTTAGGGTGTCTATATTTGCCTCTCTTTGATGCAATGTGGCTTGTCATGGTGTGTTAAAGATTCTATGTTTTGATCCTGCCCCAGCTTGCCCTGGCGATAATAGGTGTATTTATGCCCCTCAACAAATTTGAGCGAAAAGTCATGACATGAGCATTAATTTGTTGAAACTACAAATTGATAATATGGGTATATGCCTGATCTTGAAAAAGCTTCATTATGCCCATGATATTGCATGTCAAAATTTCTGAGGTCTGGGAAGATAAATTTGAGGTCCTAGAGGAATTAGGGTTTTTTCAAAACCCTTATAAATAGCTAGGTGGGCCATTCATTTGTCAATTTGCACTCTTTGAGCTTTGGACCCTTGGTAAGTTTGTCTCATATTTTCTCTATTTTTTTATGAGTTCTTTGAGCTATGACAAACATTCCTGGGGTCGTGCACGTGTTAGATCGAGTCCACACTTTTTATCATCCAGCTGGCATAGGACGTTGGGTGAGTTACCATGTCCTCCTTGTCATTAATGCTCATTAATTACATTTTGGAAAAAATTGTTATTTTGAATTTTTTGCATAGACTGTCGCAATAGGCTGCGGTTTTTCGCAATTGCGGGTTAAATACTTAAAAGTACCACATTTGTTGTTTGATTGCCGTAATTGACTGTCCTTGCATATTTTGAGCTAGCATGATGACTTGTCTAATATTTTGTTCAACCTGGTATTGATGAGTTGCTTTATGTTATTTTTAAAGTTTTCTGGGACTATCCTGCGTTGCCGGGAGTCGAGACCCTCAGGTTTGATTTTTCACTTTCAGGTTACTGAGGCTGAGAGAGATATTTTGAGGCAGTTAGGTCTTTATTGGCTATTTTATATGCCTGATATCATGACCAATAGGGGTCTGATCTTTGTCTTGTTAGAGAGATGGCACTCTAAGACATGTACTTTTAGTTTACTGACTAGCAAGTGCACCGTCACTCTAGAGGATGTGTATCGCATCCTGAAAATTCTTATCCAGGGTGCCCTTGTTGAGTACAACCGAGATGCTCGTGTGACTTCTCCATTATTTGTGCATCATCCTTCAAAGTAGAGTTGCCATATCTCTATTGTCAGTTGTAAGAATAAAATCATCTGGGAAGTTTGATACGATAGGCTGATGATCCTGAATAGGTGCCTCTGCTAGTTGATCCGCAATCACTTTCCCTTTGATGGATTTTCTGTCCACATATTCTATGTCAAAATCACTTAAGATCATTACCCACTTTTCAATTCATCCAGTGAGTGCTTCTTTGCTTAGTAGATACTTTAAAGGATCAATATGTGCTATCAACTTTGTTTGGTGGATCAACATGTAATACCTCATCTTCTGGGAAGCGAAGACAACTGCTAGGCATGATTTTTCAATTGGCATATAGTTGAGCTCATAGCCTACCAATGTTATGCTTAGATAGTAGATATCTCTCTCCTTGCCTATGTCATCATGTTGTGCTAAGAGTACGCCTAGTGTTGATTTAGTTGCTGAGATATATAGAAGCACTGGCCTACCTTGGACTGGTGGCACCAATATGGAAGACTTGAGTAGATAGTCCTTGAATATTTAGAACTCTTGTTCGCATTGTTCTATCCATATGAATTTGATGTCCTTGTGTAGTAGATTTTGGAGTGGGTGGCATTTGTCTACTAGATGGGCTATGAAGTGCCTGATGGATTGGAGCCTGCCTTGTAACCCCCTAAGTTTCCTTAGGTTTGTCAGTGGTGGCATGTCCAATATTGTTTTGACTTTCTCTGGGTCTACCTCAATGCCTGTATGTGACACTATGAAACCTAATAGCTTCCCTGTTGTGACCCCGAATGGACATTTATTTGGGTTTAAATGGACCTTGTACTCCTACATTCTGTCAAAGATGGGTCCCAATACTTGTAGATGATCCTTTCTAAGCATTGATTTGGCAAGTATGTCATCAACGTAGTCCTCCATTGTCTTATGGATGAGATCATGAAAGATGGTTGTCATGGCCCTTTGATATGTTGCTTTGGCATTTTTTAGACCAAATGGCATGACATTCCAATAGTAGGTGCCCCATGCACATGTAAAAGTTGTTTTTTGTTGGTCCTCTTGCGCGATCCTTATCTGATTATACCCTGAAAATCCATCCATGAGTGATAGCATCTGATGTCCTATTGTTAGATCTACTATCATATCGATGTTAGGCAAAGGAAATTCATCTTTGGGAAAATCTTAGATAAGATCTCTAAAGTCTGTACAAATTTGAATATGATCATTGTGCTTGGTAATTTGTACCAGATTAGATATCCAATCTGCATATGGGATTGGTCTTATGAACTTAGCATCTAGAAGCTTTTTCAATTCTTCCTTGACTAGTAATGCAACACGGGGATGCATCTTTCTCAGCTTTTGTTTGACTGGTTTGGCACTGGGTAGCAATGGGAGATGATGTAGCACAAGCTCAGGATCTAATCCTGGCATGTCTGAGTAGGACCATGCAAAACTGATCTTCCTTTCCTTGAAGAAACTGATGAACTATTCTCTCTCCTCTGGGGTGAGTGATTTTTCTAAGTAGATGTTCTTTGGATTCTTGTCATCACCCAAGTTGACTTCTTATGTTTCTTCTACTAATAATGTTGACTTTTCCTCTGTGAAGGGGAGGAGCTCCTTCTTTCCATCTTCTAGCACCTTAGTGAGGTTTTCACTAGAAGATACATCTTGTTTTTTCTTTTTATCATTTTTTGTGCCAGTAAGTGCCTTTCGGTTTTCACTTACTGACAATTATTTTTTATTTTTTAATTATTTTTTATGACTGGAAAGAGTAGCTTCCTCCCCAAAGTATGCTGATCTGTCAAGGTCAATGGAGAAACCTACTTTATGGTGTCCTGATGGAATTACCCCTCTGAGTCCCATGAAGTCTGTGATAGCCTCATCATTCTCGAAGGTATCCATATCATGTGGTCCTTGTTGATCCCACTCTATCAATTTTGGGTGTACAAGACATAGGCCGTCATGGTGGGTTGACTCTGTTTGGTTGAATGGGACAACTGAGATGGTTCCAACAAACCTAGACTATGATGTGGATGCACCACCTAATGAATTTCTATCAATATGTTTATCGATACAGGGTTGATCATCTATGGTTATTTGGTCAAATAGATCATCAAGGTGTATGGTGGTGGCTGACCGAAGGGAATAGCATGGGATTCATGGCTTAGAGTCGTGAATGGATCACCACTTATACTCGTGGGAGTCAGTTTCACTAGAATGCTCATTGGATGTCTCACTTCCCTTGTTATCATGGACTTCTTGGTTGAGGGTTAGTCAGTATTGAGAGGATCTCACTTTGGCTAGAAACAACTGTTGAAGTATGTTTCTAATGAAGATGTGTTCTGGGTTTTTCCCCCGGTGTAACTCTGCTATTTATTCTTGATCAATAGGCATGTCTTGGGTGATAGGATTGGTTCTTTGTTTCCCATAGCCTAACCTTCTCTTGTTTCTTTGGGTTTGCGGGAGATAATTCCATTAAACCTTGTTGTCTTGCCCTCATACCAGTTGTACCATCATACCCAAACCTTTGTAGCATTGTATATCCAATTCCATAGGTTGATACGGGTAGGGGTTGTTGAATTGTCTCTTGTGGATCTTGATACAACCATGTATTGATATCTGGATCAAATGGGTTCTCTTTTGCAATGTCTCCCCATCTAAGAAAGGTTGTGGGTGGACACCCGAATAGAATAGGTTCTGGGGTTTTTGTTGTAATAATTGTTTGTGGCATGCCATATGTTCTTGGGCTTTGAGGCATGTTTGTGATAGTGAAAGATTCCTCGTAGCTGTATTCACCACAGCCCTTGTCAGTAATAGATATTTTTCCTAATTTTCTTATGATATCTTTGGGAATTGAATTTGTTGCAGACGGGATACTTGCCTCTTGGTTAAAGGGAACTTGGTTGTCAGTACTGGTTTGAACCGCATTACAGTATTGGAATGGATTTGGATCTCCCTCAATAATGATTTATTCCCCCTGGTGTGGGAACTCAAAGCACTGATGATATGTGGAGGGTACAACTTGCATCTCATGTATCCATGGTCTCTCTAGTAACATGTTGCATCCCAACTCTAGGTCTAGGATTTGGAAGGGAGTATTCTTGACAACTAGACCAATTTGAACAGGTAAAATGATAATACCTTTGGAGGATCTTTCTTTTTCATCATAGGCTTTGAATTTGATCCTTCTTGTGACATCAATACTGGATTATGAGTAGCCTAATTGCTTGATTAACTTTAAATTACAAATGTTTAATCCAGCCTCACCATCAACAAGGACTCTATGAATTGTGCTTTTGTAGACTTGGACAAGCAAGTACAAGGGATCATTATGTAAGGGTTTGTGCGAAGGCACGTCACAATCTATGAATGCTACATGCTTGTTGGATGCTATATAGTTAACCATCATTTGGAAGCTCTCAGGGGTTGCTTGGGAGAGCTGCTTTTTGAAGGGCTTGTTCAAGTGCTTGTTTATGCTGCGGCGATATGTGCAAGAGGTCAAACATGGAGATTTGTGCAGGCATGCACTTTAGTTGATCCACTAGGCTTGTCTGTGGATCTGAGGTTTCATGAGGGTTGACTGGTGTAGCAGATGAGGAAGGTGCTCCTTGCAAGACATCTCTTGTACAATGCGTGGTTACAACACATTTGTTATCTTGGTCTCTAATAGTGATGGTAGCCACATGGCTATCTAAAGGATTTAGGCAATTGACAGTGTTATCACTGTTGGCATAAGTATAGTTGACCTATTTTGACTATCCACCAGACCTAGAGGTTTTCTCTTTATTGTGATCATGGAATGTGTCATTGAATATCGTATGATCAGTTATTCCTTTTGTTTGGGTGTTGGTTACATCGATGGCCCTTGTATCAATCATATCTTGGATAGCATGTTTCAATCGATAACAATTGGGTATCTTGTGTCCCTTCACTCGATGAAACTCACAAAAATCATTATCATTGTACCACTTCAGTTTGATTGCACCGTGTTCATATTCCCTGATTTCTAGGAGAGTGATATTGTTGGATTGTATCAGATTTCTTAAGGCTGATTCTATCAACTCTCCTAATCATGGGAAATCTCACTTTGGGAACTAAAACCATGGTTGGCATTGAGCATGAAGTTGACTGTTTGACACTGTGGCTGCTTGGATAGGGGGTGGTTGAGTTTGAGTGTATGCTTGGGGAGTGGGCACTGTGGGTTGTTGGTTAGCCGTAGGTGCGCCTTGCAGTGACACTTTGGGTTGGGTGTAGTTGACCATTTTCACTTGAATGACACCATCACTGGTGACATTTTTTTTTTATTCCACCACTTAGCTTTGTCCATTGCAGTTTTGTTTGTATTCATTTGGGTAGGATCTACAAGGACACCTCTTTTGACCAATTTCTTCTCACAACGAAATCTTCGTTCAATGAGTTGTTTAAAGTTTGGAGCTAACTGCAATTATGTTGTAAATGACATGTTTAGAATTAGATTGTCAACGAACATGACTATTAGGTCTTTCTTGGGTACATCATACATAATTTAGTTTGTAGTATTCCTCCTTTGTTGGAATTTTATGAAAGACACCATCTTTTTGTTTGATATCACAAAGGTCCTTGATGTTGACCTTGCGCTCGATGTTATGATGGAAGTGAGTGATGAAATTTTTGGCCAATTCAACCCAAGACAGAATTCCATGAGGTAAATGTGAGAACCATTCCATTGTTGTTCCGGCTAAGCTTTGTGGGAATATTCGCATTAAGTATGTCTCATCATGTGTGACTTCTACGCAACTACCAAAGAATTCTTGAATATGCTCAATAGGGTTGGTATTGCCCCTATATTTGTCAAATTTTGGTACCAAGAAGTGAGTTGGGAATGGAGACATGTGAAGAGAGTGATCAAAGGGGTATGGGTATAAATCCTCTACAGTGTAGGATTTAGTTTTCCCTTGATTTTTCATATCCATCATTTGGGTTTGAAGGTTTTGCACTTGTTGGATCAACATGTCTATTTGAGACTGAGGATAATTTGTGACATTGTACCTCTATGTTGTAGTAGGTATGAGGTTGCACCTCTGCATTCCTTGAGTAGGAACATAGGATCTCATCTTGGGGACCTGATATTGAAGGCGTAACCTTGGGTGGGTATTGACTCAAAGTCAGACCTGCTGAGATGGATCCCTATGGGAATAATGTGTTGACCCCAAGGTTAGTAGAGATTGACTATGGTAGTGGCATGGTTGTAAAAATGTTGCTACGTTTTGGTAGGATTGAGGGCATATCATGAGAGCTTGATTGGCCAGACCATAAGGCTGAGGGTTGAGGCATACTAGTGACCATGGGTGCACTTAGTTGGGAGCCTGTCATGCTTTGCGTGGAAGATGTGCTTGCTTGGTTTTAGTTCCTTTTCTTGCTGACATATGAAATACTCTAAATGAGATTTCTCTATTTATCCCAGACACTGATCAAGCAAGATATAGAATCAAAAAAACATGGTTTTTGAGCCCTCTACACTTTGAGCTCCATAAACTCGGGGGGGAATACCATTCTAGCTTGTGATAATCAAATCACATGATCATTCAAGAAGATATGAATGGAATTATAGGGATTGACCTCTGCAACATTTATTTGACAGATCAAAACATAAAAATAAAGATCAATTTTAATAGTGATAGTCAACTATTTCTAAGGAAAATAGACCAATTTTTTATCCTAGGGTATGGAGTCACTTATGAATATTCAAAACCAATTTCTCATGAACAAGAACTTAAAACAATGACAGATCTAAAATAAAAATGGATATAACTTATATACCTATCATCACACTTATGACAACTTAATTCATCAAATTCATTATAAACCCTGAATCTCACTGAAACAGTCCTAAGGCAATTTTAGTCTTTCCTTGAAAGAACCCCAAAACAATTTCAAAATATGCCTAACATATGCATAAATTGAACATTCCTTGAGCATTCAATTTAAATAAAATTTAGAACACAACAATGAATACAAAATACTCATCATATGTTTTAGAAACTATTGATGGATTTCATTTGTATTCATGATCAAAAGTTTCTGTTACATTCAACAATGAATTTCAAAACCCTACTTTGAATATATTGGTCTTAAGACAGAGTTTACAACTTCAACTTGTACTCCCCAAAATGAAAATGGCCATCCATTTCCCAGTAGTCTTGGAATCCTTTTATAACTAAGGATGCAACAAGCTACAGACTACATGGGAAAGATTTAAAAAATCTTTTACAACAACTTTCAAAATTAACATAAAAACCAAAATTACAATAGAACATGGGTGGCATGAGTTGGAAAAGTCTGAACAAAATTTGTTGCAGTTGAAAACATCTTCACTATCCTATCAACTTTTCTTCCTACCTATTCACCTCCTTGGTGGTGGGCCACTCAAAAGTCTTTTCCTATTCCGGCTTGGTAACAACTTCCATCCACCTGGCATCCACAATCATACTGGCCTCAACAACAAATTTTTCCATATCTCTTTCAAACTTGAAGAGGTTATCAATCAGTTCATTGCAATATTTGGCCTCATTATCTTTCTCTAGGCACTGCTTCATTTCTTCATCCTTGAATATCCCATCAAACTCAGCTGTCCAATATGATTGTGGCTTTAAAATACTAGCTTCATCATAGATCTTTGGGATTAAAGGGGGCACTGGTCACCAAATAACTGCAATTTATTACTTATCAATTCAGATTTTCCATTGAAGAAGGCATATGTATTATTCACCTCATTGATCATGTCAATGGTCTCTATGATTTTATCAGGAAAATCATCACTATATAACATGGCTGTCTTTAATTTATCCATCAACATGTCTCTTCCTAACCATGTTTTGAATGTAGCCCCCAATAATGTCATAGCTTCAGCAACTGTCCTTGAGGATTCTTTCAATGAGCCATACAATGTATGTATTATGTCAGTCTTCTTCTTCAAAACATCAATTCGATGTTGTAGTATGGGAAATATGATAGACATGATATTTGTAGTTTGTCCCTGTGACAGTTCTTTAGACTGGCCTTCTGCTAATGTTGAGTCTTCTTTTATTTCTGTGGCAACATTTTTTTCAATTCTTTATATTTCATGGGGGGCTAGAGTCTTTTCTCTCTTACTTTCTTCCAATTCTTCCTTTAATTTTGCAATTTTCTCCTCCAATGTTTGGTTATGAACCACTACTTCTTCATGCTTTTTTTTCTAAGGCCATCATTTGGCCAAAAGTTGTCTCATATCTCTTAGACAAGTCCTCTCTTTTTTCCAAATTCATAAAGGAAACATGAGTCATAAGCTGGGTGATCTCAGTATCAGTGGTATTCTACAAATCCTAGATCATTCTATCATCTCACTTCTCCTCCCTCATAGTCATGACAAGAGGCTTGTGTGTAGCAGGGGCCAGAGACCAAATAGATAAAGTCTTGGATTTAGGATCAAATCTTGATCCTTTCAAAACCTCATCAATCTCAAATTTTGTTTTCAATAAGGGGTCTTCTTGCCTCCTGATCTGATCAATGACAAAAGTGGATTGTAAGTCCCAATCTGGCATCAATAACACCCCACTGTTCTACACCAACAGTCTTGCTTGTTCCACAGTAATTAGTTCACTCTCAGGATCATAATCCTTGAGTGTCTTCATAATCTCTTCATTTTTTATCTTCCTGACCCTCACTTGTGATTAAGCTTTGCCTTAAATCCCTTTGCTTTAATTTTACGAGAAAGATTTTGAATTCTACAGATTTTATGAATTCATCATCTTTCATGAATTCATTTTCCATCATTACCCTCTTGTCAGCTTCTCCAAACAACACCATTTGATTATCCTCTTGGCCCTCAGCCGGTGGCTCCTTTTGCAGTTGCCTTTTTAACTTCCTAAAATACTTTCCATGCTCTATTATCACAGCCTTGGCCATACTCTTTCTGTCATGCACCATCTTGTGCTATGTTTTTTGCTTCTTCTTGGGTGGCTCTCTAGCAGAAGTAGCTTCCTCACCAACCTCTTCTTCTTCTTGGTGATGTTCTTCCTATTGTTCTTGATGTTCTGAGTCATAAAATGCAATAGGAATTGGGGACCCTTGAGACTATGCATCCTCAACACTAAAATGTGGTACTTGTGCCACCAAAGTGTCATAAGACTTAAGCATTTCTTCCATTCTCTAAAAGTATGGGAGGTCAGGGAAAAAACCAAAAAAAGTCTTATCTGATTCCTTCCAATCAGCTTTTGCCCTAAGAAGATCTCTCCATTTCTTTCTCCTCTCATGGACTTCATCCTTTTCCAAATTTTATCTTACAATATCTTCATCATCCAAAGGCTCATGGTCTCTGACAGTTACCCAAGAAATCATACCTTTCAGAGCTATTTTACAAAAAATTTAGGATCACAGAATCTAAAAACAGTTGTAGACATTCTATATTGCTTTAGAAAGTCATTGATCAAATCAAAAACTCTTTTCCAATAGAAAAATAAAAACCCACCCATAATCTAGGGACAAAAGTACCCCTCCTGTGTCCTAGGAATTCTTTATCAACCCAAGTAATTTTCCAAACAAATTCTAAGAAAGCAACCCTAAGAAGGACAAACTTGGGGAGAATGTGAGGAGGTTGAGAGAAACCATAAACCCTAATAATAGTGAAATGATCAAAGAAAAAGAAATCTCCCCAATTGTGAGAGATTGGCCAATTTTGAGCAAACGGGTAAGGCCTTAATATCCTCCTAACCCCAATTGGTAATCTCTCCCTATCAACTCCTAGTAAATCAAATATTGGATCCACAATCCAATTAGAGAAACATACAAAAGATGAATTTATAGAGGAACTATCCCATAGCAGGGTCCACCTTTAAATTGGCATATTGACACCATATTCTGACTCAAACAGTTGCAGTTCTTCATCCATGGAAGCCTTGTTGTAGAATAGAATCATAAACATTAGATGAGAATAATGTTTGAAAGTTGGGACTGGGACATCATTCTGTATATCTACCAATACTACATGTATGGCTTCAACTAGGTACCCCACATAATCATAATCTGAATTGACCTCTAGGTGTTGAATGTTCATTGCCATCATTAGTAGGTCCTCAGCCACAGTAGAGTCTCCATCAAATCCTAATACCCTAGTCAGGCCATATACTGTGCACTTGACATAGTGATGAAACATGGACAAATCAAAGGGAGGTTTAACATTATCTGGGATGATTACCAAGTTTTTGTCTACCTTAGGCATGAATTTGGGCATTTCATACTTCTTGATGAATTTTTTCCTCTTTTTATAATCTGCTTTTATCTTCTCCAGATCAATTTATGTGCACAATGCACCAGTAATCCCAAAAACCTCTGCCACTGATCTTCTATTTATGTGTACTAGGGCTTCCTTGTTCTTTTTCCTAATTACCCTAGCTACTGGGAAATAATTCTTATCCAATTCCCTAATTAATTCTATGTCCACATATACATCAGGCATGATTAATTTATCCATGTTTAATTCCCAGGGATTACAAATTGGGACAACTTTAACTCTATTGCTCTAGAAATAATGAAATAGAGTATTACCCGAGAAGCCTGTAGTGACAGGATTTCTGCACTGACACCATCTATCTTTCCACTCATCCCAATTAGCACTGTTTGTGTTTGATGTCCCAGGCAGCAAATCAGAAAATTCTTCTATATATTTCTTTGCTGCAACTTTCTTCTTTCCAGACCCTTGTGAGGCAGCACTGGTAGTAGCTTGACTCATCTTTCCTTCTCAAATTTATATCTCAAAAAAACAAGCTCTCTTGCTTTCACAAAAAAATCTTCAAGGCATAAACAAGAGTTGTATAAAATCAAGCTCAATCATTGATTATTTATAGCCATCTAATCGACGTCTTGTCCACTTGAATGCCAAATTCTCGCACTTGCAGTGTCATACTATCATCTCTCTATAACTAATGCTGCCATTAATTCACACTGTTTGATCCTTGATGGAAAAAGGTACTCACCTTTTATCTTTGTGCCTTCGTAAGCCTGGAATGAGCCACTTGTCAATTTGTCACTACTCACGGTCCTTTTCTTACTTTCAAAATTTTCCTTGTGAATGAGCGACTAGACCTTTTCTTGCAACCAGTCACACACTCGCGGTGTCTTCTTTGCTTGAGGTTATGTTATTCGCAACTGAGTGATGACCTACATAGTAGCTTTATTACTTAGAAATCACGTATTCTCTACCTCTTTATCCCTCACATTTATACTTGCGTGAGTGAGCGATAGCACTATTCCTTATATCAATCATGGACTCACTACTCAACATTTCACTTGTTTGAAACCTGCAAGAGTGAGCAAATAAAATTTGATCGCTCAATCCTTCCTTGGTCGTGCACTCGCTGATCTCTTTATCATTATGCTTGGATATGACCAAGTGAGCGATGACTCAAAATAGTCATGCATCATTTTCTAGTCGCACAGTTGCTATGCCCTTTTGATTTGTTTTTCTACCTCCGCGAGTGAGCGATGACCATTTCCTTTATGCATATTTTACTTGGTCACTCAATCATACTGCAAAACATTTCAGCTCAAAACTATCTACAAGTGAGCGATGACCTTTCCCTATTTATAGTCGCACACTCGCTACTGAAAATTCTTCATGATTAGATTATTTATGACTGAGTGATTATCTTCACAAAAACCTTATAACTCATTCAATCACTCACTCATTGATCTTTTTTTACTTAATTTCCTTCATGAGCGATTGAGAGATAACCTCCAATTTCTTTCATCACGCACTCATGGGCTCAAAACTTTAATCACCAAATCATCTACGAGTGAGTGAATCTTAACATGATTTTCTTTAGTCACGCACTCGCACACTTTAAAACCTTGAAAACCTCCTGCATGACTAAGTGAGTGGAACCATTTGATAACCAAAACACAACCCATCACTTACTCGCACTGCAAAAATAACATTAGTTAGAACTCAAACAAGTGAGCAAAACCTATGACCTGACTTCCTCGCACACTCGCAGGCTCAAAATATATGAACAAAATCTAACCTAAGTGAGTGACTAGACTTTATTTTATACTTCTTTCTTAATCGTGGACCCAAAAACTAAAGCCATAATACCACCACGACTACGCGAAATAATCCAAACGTAACCGCTCGCTAACTCGCTGAGCATTTTAACACAAGACTCAAACCTTCACAAGTGAACAACAAACAAATTTTTTCAACTAACTCATTCGCTGACTAACAACCTGACTTCAAAAAGATATCCCGACTACGTGATTAACATACTTTAATGACCACATCGCTCACTCGCACTGCCAACTTGGCTCAACAAGACATGACCATGACTACGTGATTCAACCCAAAATGAATCATCGCTCACTCGCTCACTTAAAAAGACACTTTAAAAACCAGCGCGACTGCGTGATTAAAGCTTGAAACAAGGAATTTTGAAGACTTAACCATAATTTGACTTTTTGACATGAAGAGACATGGATTTTGAACCAAAAGAGGAGGGAAAAATGCCAAAGCTTGGAGTTTGAAAAAAATTTAATATACAGTGCTAACACCTGGTTTGTGGAATTGATTTGATTGGACATAGTTTGTGTTGTTGTCGCTATTGTCAAGGATGGGAAGATTTGAGATACCATAGGTTCTATTTGAGAGGATTGAGTAGTGTTTTTACTTGCGAGAGGGTTTTCTGGCCATATTGTTGACACTTTGAATTCAGAGGGGAGTTTGAATCCCTTCTTTATCAACATGGATAAAAAATGTTTGGGGTTCCTCTCTACAACAATGTCAACTACTTGCGCGGAATAGGCGTCTTTCTCTATATCTTCGAGCTCCTCTTCTGTGACATTTTGGAAGAAAGCTGCCCCATGGGGATTCTCAATGAATAGAGCAGGGCTGGTATTTGTGAAAGGATCGTCCTCTCGCTCTATTTCATAAGTGGGGAATCTATTGATATATGACTCATCAGGTTGATTTTTAGCCTTCGGCCTTGTGTAAGTCCCTCCATGAGGTGTTTGAGACATAGTGTGGTCCATATTTTGTGACTAAAACAAGTGATATAAAGAAAACAGAAAAGGATAATCTTTCTACGAAAGTCTGAGTTACATTTGGACAAGGGTAATTCTAAGTACAGATGTTTGATTTATCTTGATCTCAAAGTTTGGATGATTTAAGAATAAGATTTGTCAACCTTTTCCTAGGACAAAGTCACTGATAGAGATAATGATGGTGTTGAGATACTGGGATCAAGATATTTTGAGTCTAAACTTTCGAACTAAAAATGCTTGGACAATAATCATGCTTTCAAAGAGTGTATGATCTTTAATATTTAGAGATTCACACAATGTTCTTCACATTTTTTAGGGATAGACATTGGTCTTTGACACAAAATGGAGAGTATTTTCAAGGTTTTAGGTCAAAATAGGTGTAAAAAGTCTCTGATCAATTGCAGAAAAAATCCATCGATTGCGGTAAAGTGAGTGGTTGATTGCAGTAATATATCACCAATTGCGGTAATAAACATGTCAATTGTGGCAATAAAAAGGATGATTGCGGCAAACTTCCATCAATTGCGAAAAAATGCGGGCAATTGCGGCAAAGTGGAAATAGTCTCAAAAAAGCTCAAGAACAGGCCTCACTGTCTGACAATTTTGATTTACTAGAACAAGGCTTATGATTTGAAAGACATCTGATGTTGAAAACCCTAAACTTTAACATATTTGACTCATTTTGATAGTTTTGATGTTTGTTTTGCATTTTGGAAACTGATCAAAGAACAAGCACAATAGACAATGTATTTTGAAGAATGAAGACTGACACGTGTATGTTCTACCACTTTTTCAAGTTACAATGTTATCACAAGGTCTCAACAATGAACAATCAGATTAATCTAAGTCAATGGCTTTGAAATACAATATTATAGGCCCAATGCTTGAATGTTCATTAGTTCACACAACAATTGTCACACTACTAGGACACAAAGGTCCACGATGTAGGTGCCCATGTTTTTTTCATTGCCAGATATTGTTGTTGTATAGTGAAGATCTCTTTCACTACACAAATATCTTGGAACACATATGTTGGGAATCTTGGGGGGAATTCAGCAACCCCTAGCACTATAATAAGGTATCTATTTAGAGGTAAACCAGGTTGGCCTCTAATTAATAAGTTCTAGTAGGGTATGTGGCATCTAACCAATCGGTTTGTATCTATGTGACTCACTTAAGATCCTAGTTGACCTCGCTAGCTCCTTAGGGATATTCACCCTATCTAGACTATCATCAACACACCTCACCCAAGCTTGGCTAGATACAAAATGGAACTTTGGTTCGCATCTTCTTTATATATCGATCAGAAGGATTTACCGGTTTAAGGTCATTCTCCAAGAAAGAAGCGCATTCCCTGGACAGGCCTTTTTGAAAAGTATAAAGGTGTTTAATCGAACAAATTGTGCAAGTGCACCAAAAACTCAAGACACAAGGTTAATCGCTTAAACCCCAAAGTTGAAATGTGAACTAAGCTAAACCACCATACAAGCACAAGTGTTAAGTTTTAAGCCCAAAAGTAGGTGTTGATTGCTTGTTCAGTTTTAATGCCCAACTTGAAATGTTCATTTTCTTTGTTCAATTCTTAACCTCCACATCAATTTTAAAGCACCAAAGTGTAAATGTGAGATTCAAGATTATTGCATGCAATTTTCCTTTTAAGCACCAAATTGACAAGTTAATTGATTTTAGGTTTGCTTTGTTAAGATGAGTTAGTACCACAAATATACTTGCAAATGAGAGTATGTGCAACTTTGAAAGAAAGAAATGATTGATACTCACAACAATTTACCCTTCTTTATTCTCGGTGATTTGTCTAGTCCTGCACAAAAAACTAGAAAATGTCAGATTAAAAATAGATAGACAAAGGATTTGGATCTGATAAGAAATATTTCTGGTGATTGCGGTAAAGCACTGGAAATTGCGGCAAAGAACAATCAGTTGCAGAAAGATGGCAATTGTAGCAAAGCACTTATGACTATAGTGAAGCATAGCCAATTGCGGCACGGATCAGACGATTGTGGTAATCTATGAGTGATTACGGTGAAATAATGATGATTGTAGAATCGATCAGATGATTGTGATACCAAGCAAGAAAATAGACTTGTGAATAAAGACAAAAAACTTTTGCGAAAACCTTTCAATAATTGTGGTAATAAACCAGACAATTGCGGCAAAAAAAATTTCAATTCTGGTAAAGCACCAGCGATTGCAAAATTACACAGATATCGAGAAAATACATAGAAAAGAATTCTAAAATTGTACGACCATGGCTGAAAAGATCTGTTTGTTGTTTGCAAGGGATATTTAGTATGTTTGATTCATGTCGGGTTCACTAAAATGTACGTGGTTGATCGTGATTCCTTCACTTTCCAACGATGAGGGTTAGTAGCACCGGTTTACAATGGGGAAACCAATACAAAAACTACTAATAATGAATACTTAACGTATCAATAAATGTACAAGAAAATAAAAGGAAAACAAATGAATGCAAACCCAATTGCTTGAAGCTTCTATTGTCTCTCTCTACTCCTTCTGAAACACTATTTTTGATTGTCAGTATTGGTGTGGGCAGTATCTATGACTTGGGAGCATCGAGAATTTGATATTTGAAATGTGTATGTGTGTGATCACAAGATGGCTTGAATGCTAGAACCAATATGATAGAGTAATGGTGCATGTGAACTTGAAATCCTAGATGTATGATCGCAAGAAGGCTTGATGGTTGAACCAATCTGATAGAGTAATGGCACATGTGAACTTAAAATCCTAGATGTATGATCGCAAGAAGGCTTGATTCTTGAACCAATCTGATAGAGTAATGGCGCATGTGAGCTTGAAATCCTGGATCCTTCACATGGTTATGAAGGGTTTGTTTTATAGGAATTGAGAATGAGATGAAT
This sequence comes from Thuja plicata, assembly GCA_018584345.1. NCBI lineage: Eukaryota > Viridiplantae > Streptophyta > Pinopsida > Cupressales > Cupressaceae > Thuja > Thuja plicata. The sequence continues at coordinate 1,927,123 of MU228201.1, read as the reverse complement.
GGTTGAGATCAATCCCAGAGATAGGAAGATGAACGGTTGAGATCAAAGGGAACTAGAGAAGCCATTAGTAAACTCCACCTCTTCAACTGGGAGAGAGGAGATAGAGTTTGGTTAACTAAAGAGCTGATTTTGAGTTACCTTTTAGAACTGAAGAGGTGGGTGGAGATACCCATGTGAACTGGAGAGATGGGTGGAGTAACCCATGTGATCTGATTGGAAGTTATCTCTTTAAAGATAAATGAATATTTAATTCATTTTTAAAAATAAAGTTTTCAACATGTGAGATAATTGAATTCTTTTTTATTTAGAATTGCTTTATTGAATGAAATTAAATTAATTCAATTGGGAGAATTTAATTAGTAAGTTTAAATATTTCAATTTAAACTATAGGAAATTGAATTTAATTAATTAATTAATGGTAATTAATCAATTAAGGTTAATTAATTAAATAAAATTAATTATTTAATTAGTTTTGGGAATTTGATTAGATGATTTGGAGAATGAAATTAGAAGAAAATAGATGATTAATTAATGATTTAAAAAAACATTAATTAATAAATGAAATGATTTTAGAATAAAATAGATGATTAATTAACAATTTAAAAAATCATTAATTAATACATGAAAATTAGTGTTTTTAATGTCAAATCGCAAGTCTATCCATTTTAGGGTGTCTACACAAAGAACTGTGCATTCAAAGTTACTATTGGAAAGCTCCTTGGATCCATCATATCACATAGAGGAATCAAAGTGGACACAAAAAAAGGTCAAGGCCATCCTTGACATGCCACTACCAACTAATCTAAGGAAACTACATGGTCTACAAGGAAAATTGCAATCTATCAAGCGATTCATCACCCAACTGGCAGACAAGTGTCACCTATTCCAACACCTACTACATAAAAATGTGATCTTCATATGGATGGAATAATGTGAGAAAGCATTTCAAACCTTCAAGGATTATTTATTGAAGTCCACTATATTGATACCACTCATTCAAGGCAGGCCACTCCTCTTATAAATCTCAGCAACGAAGTCAGCACTAGGTGTTCTCTTGGCACGAAACGATTAATAGGGCAAGGAAAGAGCCATTTACTACCTCAACAGAACATTGGTGGGATACAAGCTAAATTATTCAGCAATTGAAAAGTCATGTCTCGCAGTTGTCTTTTCTTTCCAAAAGTTAAGACATTACATGTTGAGTCATCAAACAAAGCTCATAGTACACATAGATCCATTGAAGTACTTGTTGAGTAAAGCAACACTAACAGGTTGACTTGCCAAATGGGTCATGATCTTAAATGAATTTAACATAGAGTACATGGATTGAAAGGATATCAAAAGGAAAGTAATTGTGGACCAACTAGTAGAGGTACCAATACAAGATCATCAACCTATAGTGTCTAACTTTATAGATGAATCTAGTATCACATTACAACTAGTAATAGAGGTTGGAAACTATTCTTTGATGGTTCATATACAAACCATGGTGCAGGAGTGGGGGTAATACTCATTACTCCAAATAATGATGCAATTCCTAAGTCTTTCTGACTCAACTTTCCATGCATGAACAACATAGGTAAGTATGAAGCTATAGTCATCTCATTGAAGACATCTATACAATGGAGGATAAATAACTTGAGAGTCTATGGTGATTCCCAATTGGTCATCAACCAAGTAAACAATGACTACATGACAAAAGACAAGAAATTGATCCCCTATAGAGAGCTGATAGACAAATTGTAGGCTTCTTTTCATTTCATTATATTCAAGAAGTTTCCAAGAGTTCAAAACAAAGTAGCAGATGCAATGGCTACTATAGAATCCTTGATGGACATGTCAGGTAATGAAACCAAATTCCAATTTCTGGTAGAGAAATTAATGAGACCGACATATCACGAACCAATCATAGAGTCAGCGTGTGTCCTTGTTGGTCCTGAGTCCCCTTGGTACCATGACTTATAGAATTACCTCCAAAATAGTACCCTACCACCTGACCTAACAAGAAACCAAAATAAGTCCCTCATCTGCCAAGCCTCTAGGTACACCCTTCTCACTAGTACTCTATATAGAAGAAGTCTAGATGGAATGCTTTTATGATGTCTCACTTCTACAAAATCCTAGAGAACATTTTACGAGGTACATAAGGGAATTTATGGGGCCCATGTAGTAGGCAATAGTTTGGAAAAGAAGATCATCATAATGGGATACTACTAGCCCATAGTAGAGACAGATGCTAACAAATATGTTCAAAGGTGCCGACAATGCTAGATTCATGGAGATCTTATCCATGCACCAGCTCAAGATCTCAACCCCATCACTTCACTGTGGCCATTTTCTAAATGGGGATTTGACTTAGTGGGTAAGAATACACCAACATCTTCTAATGGCCACAAGTACATCATTACAGCAACATAGTACTTTACCAAATGGGTGTAAGCAATTCTTCTCACATACATTACAGGTAAGAATATCTCCATGTTCACACTAAACAACATCATCTATCGATATGGAATCCCTCAAACCATATTCACAGACCGTAGTACACCTTTTCAAAATAAATATGTTGAAGACCTTTGTGAGAAGTTCCACATAAAGCAAGGTTTCTCTTCGTTCTACTATCCTCAAGGGAATGGGCAAGCAGAAGCCACTAACAAAACCATCTTGAAGATCTTAAAGAAAACAATTAATAAATCTGGGTGAGACTGGCATTTGTAGCTCAGTCCCACACTATGGGTATACAAAACTAGTGTGAGAACCCCTACAAGAGAAACTCCATTCTCACTAGTATATGGATCAAAGGCGGTCCTACCCCTCAAATTTTAAATCCCCTCCCATAAAATCTCATTGAAGAACATCATTTTAGATGAAGACTACATAGTAGAAAGAGTCAATGAACTAGAACTGTTAGATGAGAGATGATAGAATGCAATCAATCACTTACAAGGCTATCAAAATCACCTTAAAAGAAACTATCACAAGAAGGTCAGACCATGAACCTTTGAGGTAGGAGATCTTGTCCTAATGGAGAATCAAAAGAACCAAGTAGAAAGGGTTAAACTGGGAAATTTTGAGCCTAATTGGCTAAGACCCTATGTCATCATAACATCATGCAATAGTGAGGCATATCAACTGGAAACTCAAGAAGGAGATCAAATTTCTAGTCATATCAATAGCATGCACCTCAAAAGGTTCTATGCCTGAAGTCTCAAGGTTAAGGGAACATATCTAAAATCCAGAAAATACAAAAAAATCAAAAAATATAAAAGCTTACCTTGGTGAAAACCTGGCAAAAAGGCGCCTTGGTGACAAAAAAAATTCAAAAAATAGAAATTAAAGAGAAACAAAATTGCTCTCTCAGTGAAAAGCTAGAAAACATGCACTATTGGGCAGGTACCTTGGTGAAAACCTGGTAAACATGTGCCAATTGTCCAAATCCTGCTTCGCCATCAATGAGCTCCAAAAGATCAAAACTTGTGCTCCCCGCATGAAAGATTAAGTACCCAAGCTATTTTTAGAAGTGCAATCCCCTTGGAGCATCACACTTATCCATGGTTGGTACTGGTTCACCAGACTAGGGGAAATTCTAAAAGTCCTGAAAAAATCCCTAAAAATCTTAAAAAGTCATCAAAAAATCCTTAAAAAGAGCAAAATGTCCTGAAAAAATCAATCATCATAGAAAAAATCAAATATTCAAAAATCTCAGCAATAAAACCAACTTTGTTACCAAAAAGACAATGACAATAAAAAAAATCAATCAAATGTCAAAACTATGAGTTTCGCAAATTGGAAATGGACTCATATGACCCAACTTTATCAACAATCTAATCTGTCATCAATCAAACTATCAATTGTCTTATACAGTGACAGATATACTCAAAATCAGATAGATTGGTCTTATATGAGTCATTCATTCCTAAAACCAGACATAATCAAGCATAAAAAAATCAAGAAAATCAAGGAATGGTAAACTATTGACTAGGTCAGTCATGTCAGTCAATTGTCAATTTACCTTTTGCGATTATGTTCTTACGCTACTCAAGAATATCACTGAGTGATGGGAGTAGCTATGATGGATCATCATCTTTTTTTCTTTGATTGTTTTTTGTGGACTATTTCAATTTAGTTCTTGGGCAATGATGATTCAAGATAAATGTGGTAGGAGCTATCACATATCTAGGAGCCATGTAGTTCCACAATCTGAGCTAACCCCTAGAAAAGAATTGAACAATCCTTATCTATTATCTGCTTGTTATTATCAAGAAATCATAGCGGTATCCAGATGGTCAATATCTGGTTGCATTGGATTTGTCTTTTGTAAATTACTTATTCTTATAAAAAATCATAGCAGTATCCAGATGGTCAATATCTGGGTGCATTTGGTTCTCCTTTTCATCAGGGATCATAGCGGTATCCAGATGGTCAATCTTTGGGTGCATTTGTTTCTCTTTCTATTTATTTTCTCTACTTCTAGTTGTCAGAGATCATAGCAGTATCTAGATGGTCAATATCTAGGCGCATTTGAGTCTCTTCATTTTCATAATAAGGTGCACTAATGAATAAAATTGGAAAACATGACAACAACTTGGTTTCATCAGTCATGTCTTTCATTTGGTCCCTTCCTACCACAACCAATTTCTCACTAACTTTATTCTAACTAACACATGCATTTACTCAGACACATGGTACATTTTAGGTTTGTATTCATTTAGTGCATAAGAAAAGAAAAGAAAAACATACAAACATCATCAATAGATCATATAAATATGCCTTCATCATAAGAGCCATCCTACATATATATGTCAGTATTATAGGAAAGTAAAGATAATACATCTAAGATTCTGCATAATATAATCACATCAATGCATATAACCATAAAGCATCTCATAAAATGCATCATCATATACAAAGCAGATAGAAATAAGTTGCACATCATATAGAAACATGTCATAAATAGAGCATCTCATATATCATATCTCTAAGTACAATTGACATTTGCAAGTCTCACATAAAGGTGATCAACATAAATCTCTATAAATATCGGTACACGATAGATACAAAATTAGTACAACATCAGTATAAGATCGATACAAAAATGCTACAACAAGGTATATAGTGGTACAATGCTACAAAATGAGTCAAGTGTTACCCCCACCCTCGGTGTCAGGTGGATGAGGGGGTGGCATATCAGGTCCTATCATCTATTGCTTCAAAGGATATTTAACCACACCACTAATCTGTGATCACTGTGCTCTGCTAGATCTCTATGAGGCACTATAACTTGGAACATGATGGGCATAAGGAACAACACCCTCATAGTGTCACTTCCAGTACTCAATCTCCCTTTGGGCCTCATGACCCAATCTCCAAATCTGATCAAGGGCATCACTCGAAGACAGATCCTAAACACTATCCAAGTAGGATCAAACATCTATGTGAGAATGTCTCTCCCTGGCCTCTGCAGCAGTAACCCGACTCTCACCAGTAGTGACCCTACTCTCCAAACATGTAGCACTGCCTCTAAGGCTGGCAATCTGACCCACAAATCAACTGTCTCATGTGTCAACCTCTCCACCTCTGATGGATCATCATCCTATCCCCCCATGGCCACATCCATCTAACCCTCCTCCCCTATCCCTCTTAGCCCTCCATCTTTGACCACCTAGGAATCCTCTTCACTACTCTCACTCCCACTATTGCTACTATCACTGCTATTGCTACTAGAAGTAGAGGACTCTAGCCCAACCTCCTCAATATCCACCATCTCTGCATCCCTCTCCTCTGTCTACCTCCTCACCCTCCTGACAAGTTGAGGTCCCTCCTCCTCCATCCCCTCCTCCTTCTGCAATGCAACTGCCAATCCCACCCAAATGGTACTTCCAACCGACCCACTCACTTTCCCACTCACCCTAAGGCCACCACCTCTAGTCCTCTCACCCACCCCACCCTGCCCAAGATCAGGATCATCATCATCACCCCTACCCAGAACACCATCCCTGTCTCTCCCTCCACCCCTACCTCCACCTCTCCTAGCACACCTACCTCCTGTCCTCTACCTCCCCCCTTCTATACCCCCATCTCTACAACCATCTCTCCTACCCCTTTATCAGTGCTTCCTCATAATGACACTAGTAACAAGGCATGTCACATAAGTAAGAGAAATAAGCCAATCCATCAGCCACCAAGCATAAAACTATGGAGTCATGCCTACAAACAAACAAGGTTCAGTATTAGTACCACATGGATAGGAAAGATAACAAAATATCAGAAATATCTTTCTCAAATGAAACTAAAAAGAGAGCATATATCAAACAGAGAATAAACAATAAAACATATATACTTACATCCACAACGGCTGACTGCCAGGTCCAGGAAACATGTCCAAGACCATAAAAATCAGTCTAAGAAGCATGCATCATTATAAAGGAATCCCAAAAGTAATATATTGGGAGGTCCAAGCGAAGTATGCATAAGAGTCAGTGACATCCTATTGCTCCCCGAATTGTCACAACACCCTGTCGGTGTTGTGCATATCTATCATATGTCCAATCAGGAACCTCCTCAGATGGAAGAAAGGAAGGTGTGCATCCACCCCATCCTAGATAGGATACAATTTGTATGGCCTCTAAATAAAATAGGGCATCATGCCTAGCTTCTACCTCTAGTAAATTAGATGCCCCATATGGGATTGCACCAAAGCTCCACAATACATGAAAACATATGATTTTCCTGCAGGAATATCATGAGTACCCATAGGTCAACATAAAACAATGTGCTCCCACACCCAGATCTAGAGCAATGCCACACCGCATCCAAGTGACTTACCACCCTAGTAAGCCATGTAAATCATATGGTAGTACATATGACCCAATATGAAAGGCCCCTAGGCATAAACAATATGGTCTCTCACCATACCCTGCAGGACAACTCCCCATCCTACGATGAACCATGATGCCTACTGTCAAGACACATAATCTCACATATCAAAATACCAAGAAATGTGCCCAGTCTATCTAAACCCATGCAAAATCAGTACCATGGGATATCACAGGGATCAAACATCCCTGGATGATCAGCAAGAAGAGCAGTCATCTCAGATAATGTAGCAATACCAGGTTTCTGGGTAAACTCTACTAAGGCACCCTAGATAGAAACCTGAAGGATGCGGTAAACATCCTTGAGAGTGACAATGCACTCTCCAGTGGGATGATGAAAGGTACAGCTATCAGAGTGTCACTTCTCCAATAAAATAGAGACTAGGACCCTATTAATCATGATCTCAGGCATGTATGCAACCTAATACAATCCTATGTCTCTAAGAATGGCTCTCACATCCTCAGATATCTAAAAATGATATACCAAACCTACTGGTTTGGACTCTTGACACGGAAAAATATTTCCAGTAATTTGCAAAACAAAAGTATGTATAATGATTAATGCTAGGGTCAACAAACCAAATTAGACATGTGGAAAAGAGACAAATATAAAGTATATTAGATCAATTGTGAAACACATACATCAAATGTGACAAATTTATAGTAATTACAGAATTCAAATATCAATTGCAAAATACAACTTACAATTGTGGCATTAAAAGAGATGATTGAGGTACATTTATCAATTGTGAAACAAGATAAGCAATTGTGACACACAATCCATAATTGTGGAAAAATCACCAACAATTGTGGCACAGTTATAAAAAAACTCAGAAAACCAATTGATTTTAAAAGAATTAAATATAGGAAATAAATGTGTAAGGGATAAGATACTCACTGCACAGCTTGAGCCAGCTAGATGATGAAAGGTATGAAATTAGTCGGACGAGTCCTTTCCTAGCCTCAACTCCCTCAAATACCTTCCTAGCCTTAGAAAAATCCTAATAACAAGCCTCTAACACCTCAGCAAAATGTCTATTCAGTTGACCCCAACCAATACCCTTCCTATGTGATCAATTACATTCATTCACGGTCAGGCACTACTCTACCAACACCTCCTATTATAATTGAAGTAACTCTAGAAGAGCCCATTCCTCAAACTAATCTAGATTCCACCCCAAGCCCAATAGTATTACCAGAGAAAGTCCAGCCAACTCCACCTCCCTTTCCACAAAGGTTGCAGAATGAAAATTCTAAGAATATAGATGATGCAGCCTTTGACATCCTCGACCAACTCAAGAACATTAATGTCCAGATTCTTCTTTTTCAAGCAATAAAGGATGTTCACACCTATGGAAAGGATATCAAAGAGGCCTACTTTAAAAAGCTAGGTCATAAGTGAAAGGATCTTCAGATAGTCTATGTCTTGAGGAAACTTGTTGATATCATGCTCGACAAAATAGCCCGGTTGTCAATGGGATAGCCATCAAAAATGATTTGATAGACTTAGGAGCTTACATATATGTAATGAATAAGGACATCATATAGAAACTCAGAATCACTAATCTCCAGGAAACACCCATTGCCCTGCAGTTTGCAGACAGTTCCATAGTCAAACCCGACGGGGTAGTGGAGGATATAGTTGTTGACCTTGAAACTTGGTCTTATCTAGAAAACTTTGTGATACTCTTTCCTAAGGCCACCTTAGGAGGCTCACCCATAATTCTTAGTTGACCTTGGCTGGCCACTACTGATTCCTTTATAGGATGTCTCTCAAGCGGTATGACCATTTCTAATGGTCAACATACTAAGACATTAGCCTTATATCTGCTTGCACAACCACAAATGGATTTAGCTTCACGCATTTGGCTTGAAATTGGGGAGGATCCTAAGGTAGTCAACTCAGTATCCCAACAAATGATGTTAAAAAGGGATCATTTCCTATAGCTACAAGAGGAGGACACCATAATCACCAACATTCTACACAACCAATATGGCCCAGATTTAGATCCCATTAACTGTCTTAATCCCCATTATTGCTCCTTGCAAGCTTTGTACCATGATTGCGAATTACCTCCATCTCCTATAGCTGAGTATCGTTACCACCAATTTCTACCCCATGAGTTCCAAGCACCTTCATTAATGGATGCTTCTATGGTAGAACTCATAAGACAGTTGGAATTTTCTCCTAACCGTTGCTTGTATATTAATAGAGAACTTACCAACCAACAGCAGACATATTTGGCTAAACTATTGAAAGCCCATACAACAGCTTTCGCATGGGACTATTCAGATATGAAAGGCTTGGACCCTTAACTATGTACTCATAGGATTTTTCTAAAAGAGGGAAACCCGCCTGTCAGGCAATTCCAAAGGCGTATAAACCCTGCATTAAGAGAGATGGTCAAAACATAGTTGCAAAAACTTCTTAATGTCGGTTCATCTACCCCATTTCTGACAACCAATGGGTATCACCTTTGGTCGTTGTTCCAAAAAAAGGAGGAAATTGGTGAGTATGTGTTGATTATAGAGAACTCAACAATGCCACAAAGAAGGACTATTTTCCCCTTCCATTTATTAACTAAGTCCTTGATTCATTAGTGTGGAAGTGTTATTTTTCTTTCCTAGATGGATATAGTGGATACAACCAGATCAGGATCCTTCCTGAAGATTAGGAAAAAATCACATTCACTTGCCCTTGGGGAACATTTTCCTACTCTGTGCTACCTTTTGGCCTCTGTAATACTCCAGCTACAATCCAGCCAGCAGTTATTAGTATTTTTGTTGATATCTCACATGATTACATGGAAATATACATGGATGACTTCACCACTTATGGGGATGCATATGAGGAGACATTGGTCAATTTGGGAAAGGTTCTTACCAGGTGTGAGGAGCATAATTTTTCCCTCAATAGAGAGAAATGCTTCATGATGATGCAGGAAGGTGCTGTGTTAGGTCATTACATCTCTGCTAAAGGCATAGAGGTGGATCTTGCTAAAATTGAATTCATCATGAACCTGCCTACACCAGAAAAAAAGAAGGATGTACGCATCTTTCTGGGGCATGCTAGTTACTACCGGAATTTTATTAAGGACTTCATAAAACTAGAAAGTCCCATGTATTCCTTTCTCACTAAGGATTTAGACTTTTATGGACAGCAGCTTGTGAAGAATCCTTCCTGCAACTAAAGACTGTTCTTACCCAGGCACCAATTCTCCAAGGGCCTAATTGGGCATTGTCATTCCATATACACACAGATGCATCTGACCATTTTGTAGGTGATTTCCTAGGACAAAAAGAAGGGCATTTAGAGCATGCCATCTACTTCATAAGAAAAAATTTGCAAGGCGCAGAGCTGAACTACATAGTATTAGAGAAATAACTTTTGGTTGTTATATATGCATTGAACAAGTTTCACCACTACATAACCGGTCACCAAATATTTGTACATACTGATAATGTAGCCATCAAGTATTTGGAAAACAAGCCTTCTATCATAGGGAGGCTTTCCAGATGGATCATGTTGCTACAAGAGTTTGACATCACGATAGTGGATAAACCAGGTAAAACAAATGTAGTTGTTGATTTCCTATCCAGATTATAGAATGTTGATGACCCACATGTCCTTGATGACCACCTATTTTCTATTTCAGCTCTTACCCCCTGGTATGGTGACATCACCAATTATCTAGTTGCTCAAAAGGTACTACCATATTTCTCACCCAAGGAAAAGAGGTTGTTAATTGAGAAAACCTTCAATTTTTCTTGGTTGGCCGACTGTCTCTTCTATACTAGACTCGATCAGATTATGAGAAGTTGTATTTGAGAGGATGAGACATATGATATCCTTCATGCCTTCCATGATGAACCTTGTGGCATTCATTTTGTAGCAAAATGGACAGCCATAAAGATACTCATTACTGGCTATTATTGGCCAACTCTACATAAGGATGTAGCCAATTATGCCTGCAAGTGTGATCAATGTCAGTGAATAGGTAGGAAAACCAAGTCAAATGAAATGCCTATGTTCCCTCAGGTAATAGTCACTCCATTTGATAAATGGGGGTTATATTTTGTGGGACCAATTAACCCCCCGTCAAATGACAACTCTTACATTTTGGTCTGCACTAACTATGTAACTAAATGGGTGGAAGTGCGGGCTATGAAGTATGCTAGGGATAATAGGGTTGGTTATTTTTTATATGAGGAAATATTTACCAGGTATGGTGTTCCATGGGAACTAGTCACAGATCAAGGAGATCAGATCACTTCTACTCTAATCATTGCACTTATGAATGAGTAGAACATTCACCACCGGAAGTCTAGTCCATATTATCCCCAGGAGAATGGTCAAGAAAAGATCAACAAAGAGATCAAATCTATCCTGACTAAGATAGTTTAGCTACACAAGATGGACTAGAGTAGCAGATAGCAGGAAGCTATGTGGGCTTACTGCACAACATGGAAAACACCCACAGGTTTTACACCCTTTGAGTTGGTGTATGGCAAGACTGCTCTAGTGCCTATCAAATTTAAACATCAAACCCTACGAGTGACATTACAGCTCCACTTGGATCTTCCTACAACTCAAAGAGAAAGACTCCTGCAGCTTAATCATCTGGATGAAATGAGAAAAGTAGCCTTATAAAACACAGAGTTAGTTCAAATGCAACGAAATAAATGGCATGACTCACATATACAGAACAAACGGTTTATTGTTGGTGACTGGGCACTTTTATATGATTCACAGTTTCAAGATAATCAAGGTAAGCTCACAACTCATTGGCTTGGATAAGGTTAAAAAAGTGTTTGCTTACGGTGCAGTACAATTATCTACAATCGACCCTGTGCATTTCAAGTTATTGGTTAATGGTCACAGACTCCGTATGTACCATAAGCTGACCACTAAGGTTGAGTTCCTATGGAAATTTGAGATTCCTCCTACCGCAGCTGAACCACCTATAGCCAATGGACTTCCTCCAGCTAAAGACTCTCCTGCAGCCGATGGACCTCCTCCAGCTGAAGACTTTCCTGTAGCCAATCGAAGTTGTTTTTCACTCTGGTCGTCTCTTTGACTCTATTCAAAAGCAGTCATAATAAAGTTTATGTTTCCCATGAAAAATATATTTTTTCACAATAAAGTTGCCATAATATCATATCCCATCAACTTTTTATGCCATCCTCAATCACGCGTACCATAATCATTATGCCACTCATTAATTTTTTCTCAACCCACATCATCTGATCTTTCTGGATTTGGACATTTACAAGTTATTATACTCAAGGTATGCATTCATTTATTGCTTGAAATGCTTTTAACTTTATTTGACATTATTATCAGTTACTGTAGACACCCTAAAATAGAAAGACTTGCGACTTTACATTAAAAATACTAATTTTCATCTATTAATTAATGGTTTTTTAATTATTAATTAATCATCTATTTTCCTTCTAAATTCATTCCCCAAATCATTTAATCAAATCCCCAAAATTAATTAGATAATTAATTTTATTTAATTGATTAACCTTAATTGATTAATCTCCATTAATTAATTAAATTCAATTTCCTAAAGTTTAAATTTAAATATTTAAACTTATTCATTAATTCTTCTAATTAAATTAATTTAATTTCATTCAACAATTTAATTCTAAATCCAAAAAGAATTCAATTGTCTCACATGTTGAATACTTTAATTATAAAAATAAATTAAGTATTCAATTAAATCCTTTCTTGGTGTTTAAAAAGATAACTCTTAATCAGATCTCTGATTACATGGGTTACTCCATCCACCTCTTCAGTTCAAAAAGGTAACTCCAAATTACCTCTTCAGTTCTAAAGGTAACTCATAATTAGTTGTTCAGTTAACCAAACACTATCTCCTCTCTCCAAGTTGAAGAGGTGGATTTTACTAATGGCTTCTCTAGTTCCCTTTAATCTCAACCATTCATCCTCCTATCTCCAGGATTGATCTCAACCATTCATATCATTTTCATCTTCTATAAAATCAACCCTTCATAACCATTTGAAGGATCAAGGATTTCAAGCTTACGTGCGCCATTACTATGTCAAATGGTTCAAGAATCAAGCCTTCTTGTGATCACACATCCAGGATTTCAAGCTCACATGTGCTGTTACTCTGTCAGATTGGTTCAAGCATCAAGCCATCTTGTGATCACACATATTCGATATCATATTCTCGACGCTCCCAAGTCATAGACGTTGCCCACACCAATACAGAGCATCACACAAATAGCATTTCAGGAGTAGAGAGAGATAATAGAAGATTCGAGTGTTGTTGGTTTGCATTCATTTGTGTACCTCCTTTATTCCTTGTTATTTTATTGTTTGTAGTTTCATTATTAGTATCTTCGATTTTTTAAACCCCCTTTCCAAATTGGTGCTACTAACCCCCCCTTGGTGGAGGTATACAGATTTGATCCCGCAACATTTTGGTGAACCCGATGTGAATCAAACAGCCCAAATATCACTTTCAGATGATAGATAGAACCTTTTAGCCTCGGTCGTATGGCTACACAATTCCTTTTTAATATTTTTCTTGATATACTTTTAATTTTGCAATCGCTGGTATTTTACCGTAATTGTTGAAAGATTGTCGCAATCGTCTGGTTTATTGTCACAATCATTGTAAGGGTTTTGCATTTATTTTTTATCATTATTCAAGACTCTATTTTCTTTATTTGTGTTGCAATTTACTGGTCTATGCTATAATCGACTCTAGTTTACCACAATCACATAGAGTTTACCGCAATCGACCAATCTATGCCGCAATCGACATCATCCTGCCACAGTTAAAAGTGCTTTACCATAATTGATAGAATATTTCCACATCTGACAGAAGTTTTCCATAATCAAGAGAAGATTACCACAATTGACAGATTTATTGCAAATCTAATTGAAAATCACTATTTTTCTATCATAATTTGATTGTTTTCTCTATTTTCTACAGGATTGACTAATGACAAATGGCCAAAAGGGTAATCAGATGCATCCCCAGTGCTAGATCACTAAGAGTGGCCATAAGAAGGACCACTAATTACCAAATGCAACAAAGATTCATCTTAGCAATCACAACAGAAGATCAAAGTGAAGCGTATAGAAAATATCTGGATTCAATCAAACATTTTGCAGCTAAGTACAAAGTCACAATTGGTCTTAGCGGTCTTAACAATTTCAGAGTTGCGGCTTCTTCTTCAATTCTTAATTAAACACTTTTTGGTACTAATCACATTTGTTGACAGCTTGTGGCAAGGAAAAGTATAACAAAGCAACTAAAATTAACTCATTTGTCATTTTTAGTGCTTAAAAATAACATTGCATGCAAACATCTTGAACCTCAAATTTCCAAATTGGTGCTTAAAATTGACGTGGAGGTTAAGAACTGAACAAAAGAAAAAAATCTATCAATTTAGTGCATTAAAACTGAACAAGCAAATCATCACCTAATTTTGGTTTTAAAATTGAACACTTGTGCTTGTGTGGGTGATTAGCTTAGTCCACATTTATATCTTCAGGGTTTAATCAATTAACCTTGTGTTTTGAGTCTTTGGTTCACTTGCACAATCTGTTAGATTAAAAACCTTTATACTTTTTAGAAAGGCCTGTCTGGGGAATGCGCTTCTTCCTTAGAGAATGACCTTTAACCAATAATCCTTCCAATCAGTATATAAACAAGACGCAAACCAAAGTTTCACTTTATATCTAGCCAAGCTCGAGCGAGGTGTGTTGATGATATCGTGGATCGGGTGAATATCCCTAAGTAGCCAGCATGGTCAACTAGGCTCTTAAGTGAGTCACACACATACAAATTGATTGGATAGATGCCACGGACCCTACTACAACCTTGTTAAAATAAAGGCCAACCCGATTCACCTCTGAACAAATACCTTATTATAGTGCAAGGGGTTACAGAATTTCCCCCCAAGATTCCCAACATATGTGTTCCAGGGTATTGTGTTAGTGAAAGAGATCTTCACTAGCACAGAAACAATATTTGGCAATGGCAAAAAACATGGATGCCTACATCGTGGACCTTTGTGTCCTAGTAGTGTGACACTTATTGTGTGAGCTAACGAACATTCAAGAATTAGGCCTATAAGATTGTATTTGAAAGCCAAATTTGCCTTAGATTAATTTGTTTGTCCTTGTGTCAAAACCCATGCTAGATTAAAAAACACATTTTCCATTGTGCTTGTTCTTTGATTAGTCTCCAAAACACAAAATGAACATCAAAACTGTCAAAATGAGTCCAACATGTTAAAGTCTAGGGTGTCAACATCAAAACCTGTTCCACAAATCAGATTTCTTGTTCCTGGAAATCAATTTTATCAGACAGTGAAGCCAAATTGAAATATTTTTTTAAACTTCCTCTCCTTTTCCACAATTGCTCGCATCTTGCCACAATTGACAGAATTTTTCCGCAACCCTCCTTTTTATTGCCACACTTGACCTTTCAATTACCACAATCGGTGGTTTATTACCGCAATCAACCTCTCACTTTACTGCAATCGGTGGAGATTTTCCACACTTAACCAGAGACTTTAAAAAACCCATTTTTTCCAAAAACCCTTGAAAAGACTCCTCATTCTGTGTAAAATATCAGTGTTTATCCCATAAAAATGTGAAAAAAATTGTGTGAATCTCTAAACTTTAAAGATCATCCGTTCTTTGAAAGCATGTTTATTGTCTAAACATTGTTAGTTCAAAAGTTCAGACTCAAAATATCTTGATCCAGTTATCACAAAATCATCATATCTCTATCAGTGACTTTGTCCTAGGCAATAGTCAAGAATCATATTCTTACATCGCCAAGTCTTTGAGATCAAGATAAATCAACATTTGTCCTTAGAATTACCATTTTCCAAACATAACTCAGACTCTCCTAGAAAGGTTATCCTTTTTTGTTTTCTTTATATCACTTGTTTTAGTCACAAAATATGGACAACATTATGTATCACACACCTTATGGAGGGCCTTACACTAGGTCAAAGGATAAAACTCAACCTGATGAGTCTTATATCAACTGATTTCCCTCTTGGGAACAAGAGAGAGAGGATGACCCTTTCATAAATACCAGTCCTAATCTTTTCATTGAGAATCCCTATAGACCAACATTGTTCCATGATGTCACAAAGGAGGAGCTTGAAGACATAGAGCAAGATTCTTATTCTGCACAAGTTGTTGACGTTGTTGTAGAGAGAAATCCTGAATGTTTCTTAGCCATGTTGATTAAGAAGGGAGTGTAACTCCCCGCTAAATTTAATGTGTCAACCATATGGCCCAAGAACCCTCTCATAGGTCAAAACACTACTCGACCCTCTCAAACCAAGCCTGTGATATCCTAAATATTTCCATCTTTGACAACAACAACATCAGCACAGACTGTGTCCAATCATACTAGCTCAGAAAATCAAGCTAGCACGTCTTCCATGCAAAGCATGATAGGCTCCCAACTAAGTTCACCCATGGTCACTAGTGTACCTCAACCCTTGGCCTCTGGCCTTTTCCATCAATCTCTCATGCTATGTCCTCAATCCCACCAACAAGCAACAACCCTTTTGCAACTGTTCTGCTACTACAGTCACTCCCTTCTAGCCTTGGGCTCAATACCTCACTCCCATGGGGATCTATCTCTGCGGGTCCTAATTTTAGTCAATGCCCACCCAAGGTTACACCTTTGATCCTACAGGGACCACAACAACCCAAAAAAAATAACCTCAACCCCAATAATAGCAACTTTAGCTTAAGCAGCAACAAACCCAATAATAAGTATAACATAATCAATCTTGGGCCAATCAAATGCCCCAGTGTCAAAATCACATGTTGGGGAACCAATATTAAGTCCCAAGAGCTAGATCGTATGTCCCAACTCAAGGGACACAAAGGCGCAGCCTCATACCTACTACAACACAGAGGTACAATGACACATATAATCCTCAATCTCAGACAGACATGCTAATCCAACAAGTGAAGAGTCTTCAAACCCAAATGATGGACATGCAAAATCAAGGGAAAACCAAATCCTACACTACAGAGGATTTATACCCGTACCCCTTTGATCATTCTTTGCACATGTCTCTATTTCCCACTCACTTCTCAATACCCATATTTGACAAATACAGGGCCAACACCAACCCCGTTGAACATATCTGAGAATTCTTTTCTAGTGGCATTGAGGTCACACATTACAAGACATACCTAATGTGACTATTCCCACAAATCTTAGTCAGACCAGCAATGGAATGGTTCTCACACTTACCATGTGGCATCCTATCTTGGGGTGATTTATCCAAAAAAATCATTGCTCACTTCCATCACAACATCGAGCGCAAGGTCAGCATCAAGGACCTTTGCGACATCAAACAAAAATATGGAGAGTCCTTTGTAATATTCCTATAAAGATGGAGGAACATTGCCAATGGAATCATGTATGACATACCTGAGCAAGACCTCATAGTCATGTTCATTGACAATTTGATTCCAAATATGTCATTTACAATAGGATTGTAGCTGGCTCCAAACTTCAAGTAACTCATCAAATGAGGAGTTTGATGTGAGAAAACCTAGTCAAATGAGGTATCCTTGCAGATCCTACGTAGATGAACACAAAAAAATTGCAATGGATAAATCTAAATGATGGAACAAAAACAAAAATGTCACCAGTGATGGTGTCATTGATGTAAAAATACTTAATTATGCTCAACCAAAAGTGTCACTACAAGGAGCACCTACGGCTAACCAAAAACCCATGGTTCCCACTAAAAAAGCACACACTCAGAACCAACCACCCCTTATTCATGAATCAGTTGTTTCAAACAATCAACCACAGGCACAACGCCCACCACGGTTTCCATTTCCAAAATGAGATTACACACGATTGGGGGATTTGATAGAATCAACCTTAAGAAAGCTGATACAATCCAACAATATCACTCTTCCTGGAGTCAAAGAATATGAACATGGTGCTATCAAACCAAAGTGGTATAATGATAATGATTTCTATAAATTTCATCAAGTAAAGGGACACAAAACACTCAATTGTTATCGACGAAAAAATGCCATCCAAGATCTGATTGACACAGGGGTCATCGATGTCACCAACACCTAAACAAAAGGCACCACTGATCATACGATATTCAATGACACATTATATGATCATAATAAAGGGAAATCCTCTGGATCTGGTGGAAAGTCAAATCAAGTAAACTACACCTATTTCAACAGTGATAATGCTATCAACTGCATGAATCCTTCAGATAGCCATGTGGCTACTATTACTATCAGATACCAAGGTGCTAAATGTGTTGTAACCACGTGCCATACAAAATTTTTCTTACAAGGAGTGCCTTCTACATCTTCTATACCAGTTAACCCTCCTATAACCTCTAATCCATAGACAATCCTCATGGATCAGCTAAAGCGCACACCTGCACAAATATCTATGATTGACCTTTTGCGCATATCCCCACAGCACAAGCAAGCTCTTGACAAAGTGCTCCAAAATACAGCTGTCCCAAGGGACATAACTCCAAAAAGATTCCAAAAAATGGTGAACCACGTAGCTACCAACAATCATGCAACCTTCACAGACCATAATGTGTCACCGTACAAGCCTCTGCACAATTATCCATTGCACTTTCTCATCCAGGTTCACAAACACACAATCTGTAGAGTCCTCGCTGATGGTGGAGTTGGATTAAACATTTGTACTTTAAAGGTAATCAAACGCTTGGGATATTTTTAATCTAGTATTGATGTCACAAGGAGAATCAATATAAGGGCCTATGATGAAGAAGAAAGGTCTTCCAAAGGTATTATCATACTACCAGTCTGGATAGGCCTAGTTGTCAAGAACACCGCCTTCCAAATCCTAGACCTAGTTGGGATATAGCATGTTACTAGGAAGACCATGGATCCATGAGATGCAAGTTGTACCCTCCACATATCATCAGTGCATCAAGTTCCCATACCAGGGGACATAAATCATTATTGAAGGAGATCCAAACCTATTCCAATAGTGTAACATTGTCAAAAGCAGTACTAACAACCAAGTTTCTTCAAACCAAGAGGCAAGTATCCCTTCCACCTTGAATTCAATTCCCAAAGATGTCACAAGAAGAGTGGGGAAGATATCCATTACTAAAAAAGGATGTGGTGAATACAGCTATGAGGAAGCATTTACCATCACCAATATGCCTCAAAGCCCAAGGTCATATGGCATGCCACAACTAGTGATCACCACTAAAACCCTAGAACATGTTCTATTCAGGTGTCCACCCACCACCTTTTTCAAGTGGGGAGACATTGTGGAAGAGAACCCTTTTGATTTGGATTTTAACACATGGTTGTATCAAGACCCACAAGACACACTTCAAGCACCCATACCTATGTGAACATATGGAGATGGCTACACAATGTTGCAAAGGTTTGGGTATGATGGTACGACTGGTTTGGGGGTAAGACAACAAGGTCTAATGGAATTGTCATTACCGCCAACACATAGAAATAAGAGAGGGTTAGGTTATGGGAAAAATAGAACTAGTCCTACCACTCGAGACATACCCATTGATCAAGAACAAGTGGTAGAGTTACACCGGGGGAAAAACCTAGAACATGCTTTAATCAAAAATATACTCCAACAGTTATTGCCATCTAAAGTGGGAACCCCTTACTCCTTATTAAACCTTAACCAAGCTATCCAAGATAATGAGGAAAGTGAGACATCTGATGAGAATTCTAGCAAAATTGATTCCCATGAGTATGAGTGGAGATCCATCCATAATTTGGAACCATCAATCCCAGACTATTTCCCTCGGTTAGTCAGCACTATATACCTTGAGGACATGTTTGACCAATTAACCATAGAGGACCAACCATGCATCGATAAGCATATCGCTACCAATTCCCTAGGTGGTGCATCCACATCACATTACCAATTTGTCGAAACCATTACTATTGTCCCATTCAACCAAACAGAGTCATCCCACCATGAGGAACTTTGTCTAGTACACCTAGAACTGATATAATGGGATCAACAAGGATAGCTTGATATAGATCTCTTTGAAAATGATGAGGCTATCGCAGACTTTATGGGACTCAGAGAAGTAATTCCATCAGGGGACCACAAGGAAGATTTCTCTATTGACCTGGACATATCAGCATATTTTGGGGAGGAAGCTCCTCTTTCTAGTCAAAAAAGAAAAAAAAAAAAAGAATCGTCAGTAAGTGAAAACTGCAAGGTGCTTAATGACACAAAAAAATGACAAAACAACAAAAAAAGATGTATCTTCTAGTGAAAACCTCACTGAGGTGCTAGATGATGGAAAGAATGACCTCCTCCCCTTGACAGAGGAAAAGTTAGCATTGCTAGCTGAGGAAACGGAAGAATTCAACCTAGGCAATGAAAAGAACCCAAGGAATATCTACTTGGAAAAATCACTCACTCTAGAGGAATAGCTTCTTCAAAGAAAGGAAAGTCTACTTGGCATGGTTTTACTTAGACATGCCAGGAGTAGATCCATAGCTTGTGTTGTATCATCTTCCATTGTTACCAAATTCAAAACCCGTCAAACAAAAGTTGAGAAATATGCACCCACATGTTGCATTACTAGTCAAAGCAAAGTTGAAGAAACTCCTAGATGATGGATTTATACGACCAATCTCATACATAGACTAGATATATAATCTGGTACCAGTAACCAAGCATAGTGGTCATATCCACATTTTTATAGATTTTAGGGATCTAAACAAAGCTTTCCCCAAGGAAAACTTTCCTTTGCCTAATATCAACATGATAGTAGATCTCACAGTAGGACATCATATGCTATTACTCATGGATGGCTTCTCAGGATATAACCAAATAAGGATTGCACCAGAGGACCAACACGAAACTACTTTCACATGTTCCTGGGGCACTTACTATTGGGATGTCATGCCACTTGGTCTAAAAAATGTGGGAGCAACATATCAAAGGGTCATGACAACAATCTTCCATGATCTCATTCACAAAACAATGGAAGACTATGTTGATGACATAGTTGCAAAGTCAATGCTTAGAAAAGATCATCTACAAGTGTTGGGACCCATATTTGATAGAATTCAAGAATACAAAGTCATACTAAATACAAAAAAGTGTGCATTCAGGGTCACCTCAGGGAAGCTCTTGGGATTCATTGTGTCACATCGAGGCATAGAGGTAGACCCAGAGAAAGTCAAATTAATATTGGAAAAGCCACCACTAAATAATTTAAGGCAACTAAGGGGTTCACAAGGTAGGACTCAATCCATCAGGTGCTTCATAGCCCAATTAGAAGACAAGTGTCATCCATTCTAGCATCTACTACACAAGGATGTGACATTCATATGGACAGAACAATGTGAACAAGCATTCCAAATATTCAAGGACTATCTACTCAAGTCTCCCATATTGGTGCCCCCCGTTCAAGGTAGGCCATTACTTCTATACATCTCAGCAACTGATTCAGCATTAGGAGTACTCTTAGCACAACATGATGACCAAGGCAAGGAGAGAGTTGTCTATTATCTCAGTAGAACTTTGGTAGGCTATGAGCTCAACTATTCACCAATTGAAAAATCATGCCTAGTAGTAGTCTTTTCTTCCCAAAATTTGAGGTATTAGATGTTGAGCCATCAAACCAAGCTGATAGCACACATTGACCCCTTGAAGTATTAACTAAGAAAAGTAGCATTGGCAAGATTGCTCGCAAAGTGGGTGATGATCCTAAGTGAATTTGACATAGAGTATGTAGACCGAAAATCTATCAAAGGGAAATTCATTGCGGATCAACTAGCAAAGGAACCCATACATGATCATCAACCTATCATATCCAACTTTCCAGATGAATCTATTCTTATAGTACAACCGGCCATAGAGCTTTGGCAACTATACTTCGATGGATCATGTAAGAACCTTGGTGCAGGAGCAAGGATAGTACTCATCACTCCAAACAATGATACAATCCCTAAATATTTCAGGATCAACTTTCCATGGACAAACAACATAGCTAAATATGAAGCTCTAGTCATCAGAGTAAAGACAACTATACAATGGAGAATCAAGAACCTCAAAGTCTATGGAGATTCTTAGTTGGTCATTAGCCAAGTAAACAATGACTATATGACAAAAGATAAGAAGCTAATCCCATACAGAGAGCAGATGGACAGGTTGAGCACTAAATTCTATTTTATCATATTTGAGCAAGTACCAAGAGTTCAAAACAAAGCAGCAGATGCGATGGCTACCATAGCATCCTTGATCAATATGCCAGGCAAAAAAACTAGATTCCAGTTTTTGGAAGAGAAACTCATGATACCAACACATCAAGCACCAATCACAAAATCAGCGTGTGTCCTTATTGGTCTTGAAACCCCATGGTACCATGACATGTATAATTACCTCCAAAGTAGTGTTCTACCTCCTGAATTGTCTAGGAACCAAAAGAAGTCCCTCATCCACCAAGCCTCTAGGTACACCCTTCTTGCTAGTACTCTATACAGAATAAGTCTAGATGGAACACTATTATGATGTCTCACTTCCATGAAATCCCAAAGAGATTTGTACGAGGTACATGAAGAAATTTGTGGAACCCACGCAGGTGGAAATAGCTTAGCAAAGAAGATCATCCGAATAGGATACTACTATCCCATAATAGAGACAGATGTAAACAAGTATGTGCAAAGGTGTAGGCAATTTCAGATTCATGGAGACCTCATCCATGCACTAGCCCAAGAATGCAATCCTATCACTTCACCATGGCCATTTTCTATGTGGGGATTTGACCTAGTGGGTAAGATTACACCATCCTCATCTAATAGGCATAAGTACATCATTACAGAAAAATATTACTTCACTAAATGGGTGGAAGTCATTCCTCTCACCTACATCACTGGAAAGCATATCTTCATGTTCATACTCAACAACATCATTTGTCGGTATGGAATTCCTCAAACCATCCTAACATATCACGATACACCTTTCCAAAATTAGGATGTTGAAAATATTTGTGAATAGTTCCACATCAAAAAAGGTTTCTCATTCTTCTACTATCCACAGGGTAATGGTCAAGCTAAAGCAACAAACAAAACCATACTGAAGATCTTGAAGAAAATAATCAATGAATTAGGGCAAGACTAGCATTTACAGCTTAGTCCCACACTATGGGCATACATAACTAGCATGAGAAAACCTATAGGAGCCACTCCTTTCTCACTAGTATATGGATCAAAGGCATTCCTACCCCTTGAAGTAGAAATCTCATCCTTGAGAATATGATTGAAGAACCTCATTTTAGATGAAGACTATAGAGTAGCAAGTCTCAGTGAACTAGACCTATTAGATGAAAGAAGAAAAAATGCACTCAACCACTTAAAAGGCTACCAAAATTTCCTTAGAAGGAACTATCACAAGAAGGTGAGGCCACAAACCTTTGAGGTAGGAGACCTCGTCCTTATGGAGAATCAAAAGAACCAAGCAGAGAGAGTGAAACCAAGAAAGTTTGAGCCTAATTGGCTAGGACCTTATGCCATTGTCACATATTTCCATAGTGTGGCATGCACCTAAAGAGGTTTTGCACTTGACGAATCAAGGATAAGGCACTTATCTACATTTCCAAAAAATACCAAAAATAATAAAAACAATAAAAAATGTTACCTTGGTGAAAACCTGGCAAACATGCACCTTGGCGACAACAAAAAAAATCAAAAAAAGAAAAAAGTAAGGAGAAATAGAATCACTCTCTCAGTGAAAACTTGGCAAATAGGCACTATTGAGTAGGTACCTTGGTGAAAACCTGGCAAACAGGCACCAAGTTTTCAAATCCAGCTTCACCATCAATGACAAAGATCAAATCTTGAGCACCCCGCATACAAAACTAGCTACCCAAGCAATTTTCAGAAGCACGATCCCCTCTAAGCATAAACACTTATCCATTGTTTGTATTGGTCCACCAGACTAGGGGGAAATTCTAAAAAGTCCTTAAAAAACCCCTAAAAAATATAAAAAACTCATCACAAAATCCTAAAAAGATCAAAATGTCTTGAAAAAAACCAATCTTCATAAAAAAAAATCAAAAAATTGTAAAATCTCAAGCAATAAAACTAGATCGGATATCAACACAGAAAAAGGGAGATCAAGCCAAATCAATCAGTGTCAAAATCATGAGCTTTTTGAATCAGCATTGGGCCCATATGACACAACTTTATCATCTATCCAATCTATCAGAAACCAAATTAGCAATCAAGCCATTCAATCAATGTCAAAACCATGAGCTTTGTGTATCAGCATTGGGCCCATCTGATAGAGCTTGATCAGCTATCAAAATGATCAAATTCAATTAATCAATCAATCAAATCAATTGTCTTACATAGTGATGGATACACTCAAAACTAGATAGATCATTCTTATATGAGTCATCTATTACTGAAACCAGACACAATCAAGCATCAAGAGAATCAAGCTGAATCAAGGAACAAATAAAATGTTGACTAGGTAAGTCGTCAGTCAGATGTTAGTCTATCTTTTGTGGTTATGTTCTTACACTACTCCGGGTTCTACCAAGTGAGGAGAGTAGATATGATAGATCATGACCTTATTTTCTTTGATTGTTATTTGTGAAATGTTTCATTTTGATTTTGGGGCAATTATGATTTAGGATAAATGAGGTAGGCATTGTCACTTATTTGGCAGTCACGTAGTTCCACAATCTGAGCTTAACCTTGGGAAAGAATTGGACAAACCTTTTATGTTATCTTCTTGTTCCTACCAATAGAATCATAGCGGTATCCAGATTTTCTAATACCCGAGTGCATTGGATTTCTATCTTGGTTTTTTCTTTCTTTTCAAAATCAAGAGATCATAGTGTTATCCAGATGGTCTGATATCTGGGTGCATTGGTTTTTAATCTTCATTTTTTTTCTTTTTCAGATTGTTCAAAGAGCATAGTGGTATCCAGATGTTCAATATTTGGGTACATTTGGTTCTCTTTCTTTTCAAATCAGAGATCATAGCGGTATCTATATGGTCAATATCTGGGTGCATTTGGATCTCTTTCTTTACAAAATAGGGAACATAGCGGTATCCAAATGGTCAATACCTAGGTGCACTTAGTTCTCTTTCTATTCAATCTCTCTACTCCTTCCGATTATCAAGAGATCATAGTGGTATCTAGATGAGAAATATTTGGGTGCATTGGATGCTCTTCGATTTTCATAATAATGTGCAATGATGAACACAATTAGAAATGCAGCAGCAACTTGGGTCACTCGTCCTATTCTATCAGTTCATATCTATCAATTGATACCAGAGAAAATTTTCCACTGACTTTCTTCTAACTAACACATGAATTAAACATATATTTTGTGCATAGTAGATTACATTCATCCATTCATGTGCATCAAAAAACAAAATAAAATACAGTATCTGCATACATAATAATAATAATGTGCATCCATAACATCTCATATAAACATACATTTCATAAAACACCATCCTGCCTACACATGTCAGTATCATAGGAAAGTAAATCATACATCTAAGAGTCTGCATAATAGAATCACTTTGCATAAACATTTCACCATATAAGCATCATCATGTAGAACCATACATATAGAAATTAAACCAATGCACATCCTATAGACTCAATAGCTTCATCTCATATAAATCTCAATATCTGAGCATAATGAACGGTCGCAAGTCAGAACAAAAGAGGGTAATCGACACAAATGTTAAAAATATCAATATATCAAGATACAATAATTGGTATAGCATCAGATAAATCAGTGGAACTTCACTACAAAAATGGTACAACATGATACATAATGAATAGTGAGAAGACCAACAAGAGCTACCCACACCCTCGCCACTAGGAAAATGAGGGGGTAACATATCAGGTGCAGGCCTCTGTTGTGAACCAAGATCTCCAATACCACTGCTTTGGGACCTCTGGGCCCTACTCAATCTTTATAAAGTTGTATAGCTAGGGACTCGCTGTGCTAAAGGAACAACACCCTCATGATGGTGCCTTTAGTCCTTAATCTCTCTCTGGGCCTCACGCCCTGATCTCCAAAACTGATCGAGCACCTCCCGGTGGGATACATCATGTACACTATCCAAATAGGCCCTCACATCTACTTGAGCCTATCTCTCCCCAGCCTCAGCTGCAGTAGCCCTAGCCTCTGTTGATGTAACCCTACTCTCCAAAGTAGTAGCTCATTCCTCAGATGTAGTCAACCTAGCCTGTAGATGAGATATCTATTGTGTAAGCATCTCACTCTCCTATGGATCCTCGTCCATCCTACCCATAGCTATATCCATCTCCCCTCCTCACCCCTATCTCTGAAACCCTCATCTCCTCTACCATGCACAACCCATGAATCCTCACTGCTCTCACTGTTGCTCCTAGTAGACAAACTAGAGCCTAACTCCTCAACATCTATACTAGCCATCTCTACATCCTCCACCACTACCCTCTCCTCCACCCTCGCTGATAATATAGCACCTATGTGAGGATGCACTCTCCTGACTAACTGGGGTGCATCCTCCTCTAAAGCCTCCTCCTCCTCTAGAACAACACCTAACCCAACCCGCCTACCAATACCATGACCACCCCTCATCCTCACCCTCTGACCAGTACCATCAAGCCCATGATCATCATCATCATCTCTACCCCATCCTCCTTCCCTAACACCATAATGTCCTCCATCACAGCCACCATCCTGACCTCCATCCCATCCTCCAACCCTCCCACCATCTTGTCCTCCATCCCTCCTTCCATCCCTCCCACCATCCCGACCTCCATCTCTCCCTCCTCTCCATCTTTCTTAAGGCCTCCTCATGATGGTACCAATGACAGGATGAGACATGTCCATTAAAGGAACGGGTCGAGATTGCTGCCACCATGCATCATACTATGGAGTAGTGCCTACAAAGAAATCAAGTTCACACATCAGTACCATATGGATGATAAGCATAAGTCTAATCAAAGTATAGCTACATCTAAGAAAGTAGGAAAGAGAGATAACATCAACCACAAAAAACATATTGCAAACACCCTAAAAAGGATAGGCTTGCGACTTTACATTTAAAAAAACTAATTTTCTTCTATTAATTAATGGTTTTTTTAATCATTAATTAATCATCTATTTTCCTCTAAATTCATTCCCCAAATCATCTAATCAAATTTCTAAAATTAATTAAATAATTAATTTTATTTCATTAATTAGCTTTAATTGATTAATTACCATAAATTAATTAATTAAACTCAATTTCCTATAGTTTAAATTCAAATATTTAAACTTACTAATTAAATTCTTCAAATTAAATTAATTTCAATCAAATTAATTTAATTTCATCAAATAAAGTAATTCTTAATCAAAAAGAATTCAATTATCTCACATGTTGAAAACAATTATTAAATAAATGAATTAAATGTTCATTTATCTTCAAAGAGATAACTCCAATTAGATCACATGGGTTACTCCACCCATCTCTCCAGTCCACATGGGTAACTTCACCCACCTCTTCAGTTCAAAAAGGTAACTCATAAATATTTCTTCAGTTAACCAAACCCTATCTCCTCTTTACCAAATGAAGAGGTGGAGTTTACTGAGGACCTATCCTATTCCTTTTGATCTCAACCGTTTATCTCCCCATCTCTAGGATTGATCTCAACCGTTCATATCATCACCAATTCCTATATAATAAACCCTTCATAACCATTTGAAGGGTCTAGGATTTCAAGCTCTCATGCACCATTAATCCGTCAGTTTGGTTCTAGCATTCAAGCCATCTTGTGACCACACACACACATTTTAATTATCAAATTATCGAAGCTTCTCAAGTCATAGACCCTACCCTGCCAATACTGAGCATCAAGAACAATGTTTTAGAAGGAGTAGAGAGAAACAATAGAAGCTTCAAGCATCGTGGGGTTTGCATTTATTTGTCTTCCTTTCTCTTGCTTGTACATTTTATTGCTCACGTTTCTGTTATTCATTTAGTAGTC
>MU228201.1:1867797-1882944 GCA_018584345.1 Thuja plicata | reverse complement strand
TGGGTAACTTCACCCACCTCTTCAGTTCAAAAAGGTAACTCATAAATAGCTCTTCAATTAACCAAACCCTATCTCCTCTTTACCAAATGAAGAGGTGGAGTTTACTGAGGACCTCTCCTGTTCCTTTGATCTCAACCGTTTATCTCCCCATCTCTGGGATTGATCTCAATCGTTCATATCATCACCAATTCCTATATGATAAACCCTTCATAACCATTTGAAGGGTCTAGGATTTCAAGCTCTCGTGCGCCATTACTCTATCAGTTTGGTTCTAGCATTCAAGCCATCTTGCGACCACACACACACATTTCAATTATCAAATTCTCGAAGCTTCTCAAGTCATAGACGCTGCCCCGCCAATACTGAGCATCAAGAACATCGTTTCAGAAGGAGTAGAGAGAAACAATAGAAGCTTCAAGCATCGTGGGGTTTGCATTTATTTGTCTTCCTTTCTCTTTCTTGTACACTTTATTGCTCACGTTTTTGTTATTCATTTAGTAGTCATTATATCATTGATTTGCATTCATTTGTGAAACCATTTGCTACTAACCCTCACCTTTGGAAAGCTGTGGGGAATCAAAAAGAGAGGTGTACACATATACCTGCATCCACAGTGTCATATTACCACATCCAAGCGATAGGAAGCAAGCCCATGAACTCCATCCTAGCAGCATCCAAAGAGATAACGACACCCCACAAATTAATATCCCTTGATCGACAAGAAAAGTAGG
This sequence comes from Thuja plicata, assembly GCA_018584345.1. Taxonomy (NCBI): domain Eukaryota; kingdom Viridiplantae; phylum Streptophyta; class Pinopsida; order Cupressales; family Cupressaceae; genus Thuja; species Thuja plicata. Next base: position 1,882,213 of record MU228201.1, on the reverse strand, counting down.
CATAAGAATTAGAGACATCCTGTCTCTCGCCAAACTGCTGCAACACCCTATCGGTGTTGTGAAAATCAATCATATGAACATGGCAGCTAACATGCCCAATCAGAAATCTCCTCTGTCAACAGAAGGGAAGATGTGCATCCTCCCCATCCCACACAGGACAATCCTTGTAAGGTCTCCAGATGAAGCATAGAATCATATCCAACTACTTCTGCTAGTACATTGGATGTCCCATATAGGACTGAACAATAGCACTATCATACATAAACACATATGGTCTCCCCAGAGGAAGATCATGGATGTCTATGAGCCTATAGACTGCAATATGCTCCCAAGCCCAGATCTCTAGGAGAGTCACTCCAAATCCAAGAGACTTACCACCAAGGTAAGCCACATAAAACATGTGAAATTACATATGGGCCAACATACAGTGACCCCAAGCATATACAGTATGGTCTCTAACCATACCCTGTAGCACAACACCGAAACCAACTGAAAACCCATGCTGGCGATGATCGGGACACAAGATCCCACATATCAGACTACCTAGAAGAGTAGATAATGTGTCTAAACCCATACCAAACCTAGACGATGGGATATCATAAGGGTCAGACATGCCTAGATGATCCTGGGGCAGACCAGATAGCTTGGATAGAGAAGTAATACTAGGGCCTTGATCATACTCTACAAGGGCACCCTGGATGAGAATCTGAAGAATGTGATACACATCCTCCAAATTGATTGTACACTCTCTAGTTGGTAATCAAAAAGTGCATGTATCTGAATGCCATCTCTCTAAGAGAGAAGAGATCATACCCCTATTGGTCATGAGCTCAAGCATGTAACAAATCTAGTATAATACTATATGTCTCAATACATCTCTCTCTGCCACAGATAACTAAAAATGGTATACTAACCCGGTAGGTTTGGACTCCCAACAACACAGAATAGTCCCGATGAATTTCAAAAACATTGAAAAAGACAATCATCATTATCAGGTCAGAAATAAGAGAATCAAAAAAGTACAAGTGCATGTTATAAAGTACAAACAGAGCGATTGCGGCATTCCTAAGTCAAATGTGGCACTTTTATACCAATTGCAACATTCTCCAAGAAATTGTGGCATTTTTCCAGCAAATGTGGTAATAAACCTAGCAAATGCGGCACTCTTATTGATTGCAAAATGCAATCAGCAATTGTGACACCTAAACCGCAATTGTGGCAAAATCACGGCCTATTGCGACAAGCTTTGCAAATTTTCAAAAAAGAAACTTTTTTCAAAAACAATAAATGCGAGCAATAAATACACAAGGATAGGGCAACTCACCGGACGTCTTGCGCTAACTGGATGATGAAAATTTTGTTCCTGGTAAAAAATGTGCATGACTCTACAAAGACCCACCATAGCTCAATAACAGCACAGAAGTAAAGAAAACTAAAGACAAACTCACCCGATGATCCAGAGCTAATGAAAGGCTCACCAAGCTATTTATAAGGGTTCCGACCCCCTAATTCCTCTAGGACCTCAATTTTATCATCCCGGACCCCGAAAACTTTAACAACCTATATCAGGAGCATATTCAACAATATTCAAAATCAGTCATATACCTAGATTACCAATTTGCAGTTTCAACAAATTAACGCTCATGTCATGACTTTTCGCTCAAATTTGTTGAGGGGGCATAAATACACCTGCTATCGTCAAGGAAAGCTTAGGCAAGATCAAAAATAGAGAATCTTTGACACACTGTGAAAAGCCACAATGCATCAAAGAAGGGCAAATGTAGACACCCTAAAATGGACAGACTTGCGACTTTACATTAAAAACACTAATTTTTATCTATTAATTAATAGTTTTTTAATCATTAATTAATCATCTATTTTCCTTCTAAATTCATTCCCCAAATCATCTAATCAAATACCCAAAATTAATTAAATAATTAATTTTATTTAATTAATTAAATAATTAATTTTATTTAATTAATTAACCTTAATTGATTAATCTCCATTAATTAATTAAATTCAATTTCCTAAAGTTTAAATTTAAATATTTAAATTAATTAATTAATTCTTTTAATTAAATTAATTTAATTTCATTCAACAATTCAATTCTAAATCCAAAAGAGTTCAATTGTCTCACATGTTGAATACTATAATTATAAAAATGAATTAAATATTCAATTAAATCCTTTCTTGGTGTTCAAAAAGAGTCTTAATCAGATCTCTGATTACATGGGTTAATCCACCCACCTCTTCAGTTCAAAAAGGTAACTCTAAATTACCTCTTCAATTCTAAAGGTAACTCATAATTAGTTGTTTAGTTAACCAAACTCTATCTCCTCTTTCCTAGTTGAAGAGGTGGAGTTTATTGATAGCTTCTCTAGTTCCCTTTAATCTCAACCATTCATCCTCCTATCTCTGGGATTGATCTCAACCGTTCATATCATTTTCATATTCTATATAATCAACCCTTCATAACCATTTGAAGGATCTAGGATTTCAAGCTTGCGTGCGCCATTAATCTGTCAGATTGGTTCAAGCATCAAGTCTTCTTGCGATCATACATCCAGGATTTCAAGCTCATGTGCACCATTACTCTGTTTGATTGGTTCAATCATCAAGCGATCTTGTGATCACACATATTTAATATCATATTCTCAACACCCCCAAGTCATACACACTGTCCACACCAATACTGAGCATCCCACAAACAACATTTCAGGAGTAGAGAGAGACAATAGAAGATTTGAGCCTTGTTAGTTTGCATTCATTTGTATATCTCCTTTATTTCTTGTTATTTTATTGTTCATAGTTCTGTTCTTAGTATTTATTTGATTGATTTCCCCCATTGCAAAATCGGTGCTACTAATCCCCACTCATTAAATCGAGATTGTGTGGAGACAGATTTGATCCCGCGATAGTTACATTGTAATTAATTTAGTAATTCATCCAAGTATTGTTGTACTTCATAGCCAAGAATGTGTGGACACCTATCACCTTTTTTGTAGGGGGAAGTTTGTTAAGGTGTGTTTTTCAATAATGACCCTCACTTAAGTTATGTTGTGCAGTCCTTTCAATTAATTGATGTGACAACCTAAAGCATATGAAATTCCCTGATAAGCCTTTTTTTTTTTTAAACCAACTCACATTTCCAGCTCTAGTTTTTTTCAAATTTCCTCTGTCATATTGTGCAGAAAACCAAATAGAGAGCTCACCATTTTTTATCTATCCTAATGTTAAGCAAAATACAGGGTAAGGAACATTAAGGATATATAGGGCAGAATTGTGGAAGGCAGTTGAAAGTTGCAGTGATTTAGACTTTCTTTGGGCTACAGAATTTCTCATTGAAACAATGGATGGGAAACCCATACAACATGAACCAGGGGATCACTCATCCCTATTGCAAGACTAGGCCAGCATCCAAGTCTTTAACCATGTAGGTTGGCTTACATATTTTTTCAAGCTATGTGGTTATGATAAGGCTGTAACACTGGAATTCTTGCAAACCTATAGCAATGGGGTTGCCTACATGAAAGGGTTAAGAGTGGAGGCTTCTGAGGCCTGAATTGCGAAAGTTTTTGGACTTCCCACCATAGGGGAAGCCTTTCCACATGAGCATGATGCATTAATAGCTAGAGCTGAATTTTCTTTATGCACAGATGTTAAACATGAATCTAGCAAATAGGGGACCAAAAGAACATCTCTTCCAGGTCATTACTCTCAGCTATTAATCCATGTTATAAGGTACATTACCTATGAGGGACGGTTTTCTTACTTGCATGTCACACATTTTAAGCTTTTGAGTCATTTACGGCATGGTCGCCTGGTAAATGTACCCAATTTTATTTACTCTTTGTTAAATTTGAGTTCTGAGAAAATTAGAAAGGGGAAGCTGAATGCAGCTACCCACCATGGGTTGATAAGAGTCTTGGTGGAAAGATCTTTGTGGGATATCTCTCCTATGACATGGGATGAGTTTATCACCACACCCCATGTATAATTACGTGGAGAAGGACCACAACTTGTAATTCAAGAAGCACATGGAAATGTCCCTGATGAGGTCATTCCTGATAATGATGACACTACTATTCTAGAAGATTCGCATGAAATCCCTTCTCCTTCAGGAGATAATCAAATAAAATGTCCTCTGGTCATCCAAACCCTAGCCAAGGGGGCAGTGAAACTTAGGGTTTAACAAATTTGCAAACTCCAATGGTAAAATAGAGTGCCCAGAGCAAAGAGAAGGGCAAAGCAAAAAGGGCTGAAGATGCAAGGGAAGAAACTCTTGTTTTGCCTGAAAACCCTGTTTCTCCTGCAACCATTCCTATAAGAAAGAAAAGGACATCACAAAAGTGCCCTACAGCATCTATTGACACTCCTCCACGATGAAGTGTTTGTTTGAACACACAAAAAGCAGATAAAACAAACTCACCTATGATGATTCATTCCTCTCCTAATAATCCAATTGAGGAGTCTTTGAAGGAACAACCAAAAGTAGGGAGTCCATGTGTAGAGTGTCCTGACATGATGGAAACAAATCTTGCATCCAAGAAAATAGACACAGAAGAAAAGAACACATAAACAACATGCATAGAGACAAAACACACTGAAGCAGCCAATATACCTTCTTCTCATCAAGAATATGTTCAAGGGAATGATGCCCTTGTGTGAACCACTGATGAGTTACTGGTTGATGAAATGAAATAAGTCAAAGAAGAAACAAAATAGGTCATACCCAAAAAATAATCACAGGTAACACTCCAATCCCTCTCCATTAACTACTTTACACAAATGCAATATGAATAGTCAATATGGGAATTGGAAAGAGCTAAGTTAAAAAGGGAAATAGGAAGAAAATAGGAGGAAGTACAAATTTTTCAAGGCAAGTCAGATTCGGTCATAGAATTAATTCCTCAGCTGATAGAATGTAGACCACCTCCTAGGGTCTACGCACTATGTTTAAAAGAACATTTTTTAATGTTTAAAATAATGAGAGTTCTTAGAGATTTACACACAAGCATAGGCTCACCACAGGAATTCATGGTAACATATGAAGAATCACCAGATTGCATTAGGAATTTATTATGCGAACCTTATTTGCACAACTATGTTGTTCCCTTCGATACCAACTAGAACACCTTGTTATTTTTTGGTGACACTCACCTATCTGCTCTACTTTCTTGGTTCAGAAATGAGATAAACTATAGGGAGAAATTATGTAAATACATGGGAACTGAGCAATCTTTTACACTTTCCTTGTGACCAGAAAGTGGTACTCCCCACAGATTATATTGTGATTTTATGGAAATAGTTTATGGATTGTAGGTCTCTACCCAGAGGAAAAGGATTTTGGGCAACCGAGAGGAATTTTTTGTAGAATTTGAAAAACTCTCATTAGCAGATGGAAACAAGGCAGCTAAAGGATTAAGATAGAGGTGGGACAAGATAACACTAGCACTAAAGAAGGCTGAGCCTCATAGCCTCATAAACCTATGAGCTTCTATGCAACAAATCTAGTGGTGCATATGCCTAGGAAGGAAACCACAACCTGAGAGGTGGCTCCCTCTTTCCTTTCAGCCTCCTCTTCTCCTATGACCACTATATAACTGTGTAGACAATGAGGTGGATGAAAAATTGGAGCTAAGTTGACAGATCAAGATGGAGCACATAAATGAATACTAATGGCATGTGGGCACTTCCATGAGTAGTGATACTCGGGAAGGAGATCTTCGGGTGCTTAAAAAGATCTAAAATGTTTCAGTGCCTGAGGGTTAGCACTAGTCTTTGTAGGGGGAAGAATGATGGGGCATATTAATGTCGTATTTTAGATGCCCTATGATAGCTTTTTCTAGGAACTTTTCCTTTTTTTATCATACTTTATACTCAAATTTTCTATTATGTGACATGCTGCCACCAGACCTATGCTATGGTTAAAAAACACTTAATATGCTATGCTTGGATGAATATTCTATGTTATTTACTTTGGAATTATGATTATGTCTCTATGAATGAATTAGTTGTTTGAACATAAATGATGCATGTGTATTTTGGTGTTGATTACCATAAATGTCTCTATCCTAACATCTGAAGTGCAGCGCATCAATATAGAAACTATCATCTTAACCAGGTAAAACGTGCCCATGCGTTGGATGCCCAACTCGGTCTTGCAACAGGTTCACATGGAGAAACATTAAGCGCAACACCAGTAAGTGGATCCGGGGTGATCAAGGTGGAAAAATTCAAGAAAAGACTGAGGCAACGTAATGAATTCTCTAAAGAAATCTAGGAGAGAGTGGGAACTTAGATTTGTTGTCAAAAGTAGCTCTTTCCTCTTTCCTAGACCTATTATATTTATAGCTTTATAGTTTCCCTTTATGATTGGTAGGATTGCAATAAAAGCTTCGCCTATTTCTATAGCATGATTAGTTAATAGTTAGATGTTTTTATTCTTTAAATAAATCCCCGCTCCTTCATGAGAAGGAGGGTGTTATCAGTTATAGTTTCAAATCTGTTGTTTTACAGTTGTTATGAATCTTGTAATTCGCTTTCTCAATCAATAGAAGATGAAGTGTTGGTCTTTAGTTGAGTGTAATTGAGTTTGGATACTTACTCAAGGGGGCCCACTTGGTGAGGAATCTTTTTTAGTTAGTTAGAATCATTTGCATGTATTTTAAGTTTCCTACATCTTGGTATCCTAATTCTGGTGTTAACACAGTTCCTACAGCCAAAGCCGCAGGATAGTCCAGTACTTCCTGCAGCCAAAGTGGCAGAATTATTGAAGCATTATAGTTGTGTTTTCAAGTCTTTTTATTTTCAATTTGTAGTATTCCTTCATCATTTTCACTTCCACATTTCCTTTCCATCATTCATTTCCTATATATATAGACTACTTTCCTTCAACATTCATTTTTTGCAGCTATAGACTAGTTTCCTTTCAAAGTAATTTGTTTCCTACAGCCATAGTGTGGTCTGAGTAAGAATCCTTGGTGCATATATCTTGCTAACCCATTTCAAGTAATACATCCCTGGGTTGATAAATTAAATGAGTTTTTATAAAGGATGATAGCTATTTGGTCAGATGTCCAATCCTTGATTCATGGTAATTGCCTAGTTTTTGATCCCTTAATAGAACTGATCAAGGCTCAATCCAAAGAAATGTGCATTTGGGGTCCAATCAGGAAATCTCTTAGCATTCATTATATCAGCCAAAGGAATTGAGGTAGACTGAAAAAAAGTGAAAGCAATAATGGAGATGTCACCCCCTCGTAACATAAGTCAAATGAGGACTCTTCAAGGAAAACTCTAGTCAATTAGAAGATTCATGTCTCAACTAGTAGATAGAGCACAACCTTTCACAAAAATTTTATATAAAGGAGTGACTTGGAAATGGGATGAAAATTGTAAAAACAACTTCAAGGAATTAAAATATTATTTAGCTAATCCTCCTATCTTAAGGATGGATATTCATGGAAATCCATTATTTCTCTATACTTTAGCTATGACTACATCACTTGGAGTATTGCTAGCATAAGAGGATGATACCAAGAAGGAAAGAGCATTTTATTATATCAGCTGGACATGGTATCCTATGACCTCAACTATAGTATAATTGCAAAGTCTTGTCTAGCAGTTACTTTTGCATCCCAAAAGCTGAGACACTACATGCTTTCACATATTGTAAAACTCATTGCAAAGATTGATCATCCCAAGTACCTCCCGAGTAAGACAACATTAAAAAGAAGGATAGTGAAATGGGTCTTAATACTCAATGAATTTGATATAGCTTATGTAGATAGAAAGGCCATTAAAGGACAAGTGCTAGCATATCAACAGGTTGATTCACCATTGTAGGATACAACACCATTGATAATAGAGTTTCAGGATGAGAAAATAATTTACTTAACAGAACATCCATGGAAATTGTACTTTGATGGTTCTTTCACACAATGAGGATCCAGAGCAGGGGAATTATTTATCACTCCTCAAGGTTGCAAGATACCTTAGGTGCATACAAAATGATGTTTCCATGCACCAACAACATCTCAGAATATGAAGCATTGGTAAACGATCTCAAGCTAGCCATTGACATATATATATATATATATATATATATATATATATGGTGACTCTGAACTCATCATCAATCAAGTAAATAGAGAATACCAAAAAAATATGAGAGTTTGATGCCCTATAAGTAGATGATAGAGGGTTTGAAGAAGTACTTTGTGTTTATCACTGTGTACAGTGAAATCTTCTATCTGTTGGGAGCAAGCTCAAACATAAAAACGTTAGTGGATTAGCACATATAAATCATAGAATGAACAAGAAACCAACAGGACTCCATCATAACATCAGATTGAGCCAAAAACAAGTAAATTGCACCCTATTACTACTTGTTTTTATTTTCTCTTTTGGATGATTGTGCATGTGCTCTCTCAAACACAAATGGAATAGATCCCCAATGCAATGCAACTCATGAATGCAAGATTAGATGAGAGAAGGATTAAAGAAGTAGTATGGAACAACTAGCCTCAAATTTCTCCAAATGATTAAACTACTATGATTGAAAATAAATACATAAAAAGGAAACTATGATTGATTCACCAAAATGATCCTAGCATGTAATTTCTATGTGATTTAAACATAAAAGCATGAGAAACTAAAAATGAACTCCTAACATTAAAATAGCATGATAACAATGCAAATTGAGAGATGAAAATTGAAGAGGAGAAGGCCTCTATTTATAGATTTTTGGGAGAGAAGAGGAGATTTTGGATAAGGTGGCATCTATGTGGCATCCACATAAGAGCCACATAAGGGACACATAGGCTTGAAGAGATGGCTAATTTTGAGTCAAACTTGGCATTAAATGTTGAGTGGCTCAAGATTTCCAAGTGGGGGACAAACATGTAAGAGGAATTTAAGAGGAATGGATGACCTTTTTGGACAGAATTTTCACACATGGGTGAGCATTCCATTAGCACTAAAAGGGTTAGGAATCACGCTTTAAGTATGATCAGAGAATAGTTAGGTGGGGAAGCATGCTTGGAGGATGAGGTGATGGGTATAGAGTAGGAATAGGGTAGGCTTAGGGTAGGCTTCTAAATTGGATTAAAAGGCCTCTAGGTAGGATTTAGATTATAACTCAAATTAAATTTGAATAAATCATAGTTTAGAAGAATTAGGAATATGGAGGAAATTTAATAAATATAAATTTATTAAAGAGGGGATTTTTGTGACACAAATGTATTTAAATAAAATACATTAGAATAGTATTTGATCATTGATAAATACCAACTATGAAACTATTTAATTGATTAAATTAAATAGTTAGGTGAAAAAGGGAAATTAATATTAATATTTTTGGATGTCTACATTTTGCCCCTCTTTGACATGGCATCGCAAGTGACGTTGCGTCAAAGACAAGAAAAAAGTTGCCCCAAAGGAAGAGGGTTTCTAGAAGTCATGTCGAAGCAATGACGATATAGGGTTGTGCCCCCTCAAGAAAAGAACACAACAATGTCAGTGTTGTGGGATTTTCTCAAAAAAGGACACAATATTGGAGATTTGCCTCTATGCAAATAATTGATTGTATGTTTGCCATTGATGACAACATATAATATAAAGCAGGTATCATATATGCAATTATCAGTACAGATGTTTTGGAACTATGCATGTTTATTTCCATGGTGTATACATGTTATAGTTGCTATGTCCATTCATGTTGAGTTAGATATGCAGTTAAAGTTAAGTTATGATTAATCAGTTATGGTAGTTATAGTTTCTAGAGTTTATCTGTTAAGAGCCGACGTAAATTCATTGTCTCTTGATTTGCACCTATCTTCAGTATATGCATGTTTGTATTCATGTTTAGTTTTGATTTAAAGATAATTATCCAAAGGTGCTAAACATCTTTCAACAGAATCTTGATGTTAGAGTTAATTTGGTGAAGCCAACTTTGTGAAGTGTCGCGTCTATTCAATTTGTATTGCGCAGTCTTAATCTTGATTGTGTGCTTGGTTGATCCGACAAGGAAGTTGATGAAGTGTTTCCAGATACCGTCGTGACCTTATCTTTGGTGAAGATAAATATAGCTATTCAGATATGTTCGTTAAGTGTGGCAAATGAAGTGAAAAAGAAAAGACAGAGAAAAGCAGAAAGTCAAAAAGCATAAGTTGAAGATCTATGTGAAGAAATTGAAGTTGATTACAATTCATTGGAACTGATCAAGACAACAGGTCTACTCAAATAGTTTATTTACCAGATATAGTGTATATATGTTGTACTGAAGGTTGTAGCCTTCACCATCTTAGCAGTGAGCTATTGGACAGTGAGTCCTCACCCTTAACAGGGTTATCTATAAAAGACTCCTAACAGGGTCCAACCTTTAACAAGGTCTTTTTACTTCTTGAATTGTAAAGATCAACTCCTAACAAGGTTGTAAGATCTTCTAAAAAGGATCATTATAAACTAGTGCAGTTATTTGTGGGTGCTAATTCCCATAGGGGTTTTTACCTATTTGGTTTCATCGTAACCAAAATTATTGAGTACTCTATTGTGTTATCTGAATGTGCATTTACTTTATATCAAATTACATTTAAGAAAGAGAAAATAATTAAATTGACTGATAACTAATTCACCCCCCCCCCCCCCTCTCAGTTATNGATAACTAATTCCCCCCCCCCCCCCCCTCTCAGTTATCCTTGAGACTATTCCAACAATTGGTATCAGAGCCAAGTTCCTTGGAGAGAAAAACTAACAGCTTAAGGTAGATCAGATGGCATACTTTAGGACAGAGAATCCTAAGTTCGATGGAGAAAACTATCTTGAATGGAAGAACAAAATGATAACACATCTTCAGTGCATTGGATTTGAGATCTATGAGATTTCCACTCAAGAAATTGAAGTTCCCACCTTGAAAGATCTTGCATTAGATGACTCTACTATGAAACAAAAGGAAGTGTTCACTAATAATGTAATTTCCAAATAAGCCCTAATCAGCGCGCTATCCGACAATGAATTCTTTGAAATCAAGAAGACAAATAAAGCATACTCTATTTGGAAATACTTAGAAGATATGTTTGAAGGAGACATCCAAGAAAAGAATGCACACAGAAAGACATGGAAGAAAAGATACAATAATTTAGAGATGTTACCTGAAGAAAACATCAGAGCTTACAATCAGGGGATTAATGAAGCAGTATCAGGTATAAGAAACAATAGTGGAGAAATATCAGAGGAAGATATAATGGATAAATTAATGACCACATTGACAACAGATTATGAGAGAAAGATAAATATCTTAGATGAGACTATGCAATTTTTGAAAGACTTCAAGAGGGAGACTTTGATCAACAAAATATCTGCATTTGAGATATCTAGATTGAAGACATAACCTAAAAGTGAGACAGCCTTCAAAGCCACAATCCACAACAAGAAATCTATAAGAAGCTGTAGTAATAATGAAGAAGTGGATACAGAACTAGAAGAAATCATTGCTATGATTGCCAAGAAGGAAAGGAAAGGTATACGGAAATATGAAGGACAACTACCATTCAAATGTTTTTCATGCAAAAAAGTTGGTCACTTTGCATCCAAGTGTCCTACAAGAGTCAAGAAGTTCAGATCAGATTACAAACCTAAGTACACTAAAGAATGTTACGACGCTGAGGATGGTGTAACTAATGATGACTCAGGAGAAGATGAAATTGGATTCATTTCCATTAAATAATTTGAGAAGATGCTTGAAGAAATGGACAAAGAAGATGAAGTAAAAGAACGGGAGTTAGCATTAGTTTCAAAAGTTGACATCAGAACTGACTAAATCATTGACAGCGAATGTTCACACCACATGACAGGAGACAAAGATAGATTTGTACATTTGGACAAGTACAAAGGTGGCATGGTTAGATTTGGAGATAACACTCCCAAACCTATCATAGGAAGAGGTTCTATCACTTTAGATGGAAATAAAAAGATAGATGATGTTCTCTATGTTGATGGTTTGCATCATAACATACTAAGTGTTGGACAGTTGCTTGATAAAGGATATCAATTTGAATTCAAAAACAACCAGTGCATCATTAACAACAAAGAAGGAGACATGATTGCATCAAGATCAAAGACCAAAGGTAATTTTTTTTAGCTCAACTCATAAGTAAGTTGTTTTTTTGCAAAAGTAGATGACAGTTGGCTATGGCACAAGAGACTTTGTCATATCAATTTTGACAACATAGTCAAGATAAGTAATGTAAAGGCAGTAAGAGACCTTCCTAGCATTGTAAGAATAGTTGACACCATGTGCAGGGAATGTCTGATGGGGAAGCATTTGAGGACCTCATTCAGAAGAAAACAAGACTCTGCAGAAAACAAATTAGATCTAATACATACAGACCTATGTGGACCTACTCAAACAAGATCATACTACGGAGAAAGGTATTTTTATTTTGTTTGTTGATGATTTATCAAGGATGATGTGGGTTGCATTCTTAAAAGAAAAATATGAAGCTTTTGAGAAGTTCAAAGTATTCAAAGCTAAGGTTGAGAATGAATCTGGATTAAAGATAAAATGTCTAAGATCTGATAGAGGAGGAGAATTCACCTCTGACCAGTTTTATGACTACTGTGAAGAACATGGAATCAAAAGACAGTTAAGTGCACCCAGAACCCCTCAGCAAAATGGGATAGAAGAAATGAGGAATAGGATAATACTTGACACATCACGCACTATCATGATTGAAGGAAAGGTTGCCCATACCCACTAGAGAGATGCAGTCAATACAACAGTTTACAGTATCAATAGAATACAATTGAGGCCAGGCACAGACAAGACACCTTATGAACTTTGGTTTGGTAATGTACCCACTATAAAATACTTTAGAATCTTTGGAAGCAAGTGCTACATCAAGAGGGATGATATCATTGGCAAGTTTGATACTAGAAGTGATGAAAATGAGCCCAGACCCATCAATAAGGACACAGTTATTAAAGAAATCTTTGACTGTATTGATGTTTCATGTAACAATCCTAAACCAAGTGAAGAAGAATCACATATTACAAATGAAAGTATCACTCCTAAGAATTCAAGATACACATCCAAATACAACTCTAAGGAAGATATCATTGGAGATCAGAGCACAAAAGTCTTGACAAGATCTAGAGCAAAAAGTTCCACCGCTGATGAAGAGGTATGCTTACTTTCACAGATTGAACCCTTAAGTGTTGAAGATGCGTGCAAAGATTCAGATTGGAAAAGTGTCATGCAAGAAGAATTAGATCAAATAATAAAGAATGAAACATGGGAACTGGTCCCTAGACCTCATGACAAGAACGTGATTGGAACTAAGTGGATATTCAGGAACAAAATGAATAAAGAAGGCACAGTAGTAAGGAACAAAGAAATATTAGTATGTAAAGGATATGCGCAGAGAGAAGGAATAGACTAGACTGATACATTTTCCCCTATGAGAAGACTTGAAGATATCAATTTGTTTTTGGCCTATGCAACATTCAAGAACTTTAAAGTATACCAAATGGATGTTAAGTCATCTTTTTTGAACAGTGACTTGAAGGAAGAAGTCTACATAGAGCAGCCTAAAGGATTCAAACTTTCAAATAAACCATACATGGTATGCAGACTAAAGAAAGCACTTTATGGACTTAAATAGGCCCCAAGAGTGTGGTATGAGAGACTTGATGGATACTTAACAAAGATAGGATTTGGAAAAGGAGCAACAAACTGCAATTTATTCTTAAGAGAGACAGATGAAGGACTACTACTCATTGTTATTTTTGTAGATGACATTATCTTTGGAGGTAATGACAAACTTAGTGCAGAATTTTCCAAAGAAATGAAAAGTGAATTTGAAATGAGCATGATTGGACCTATCAAATACTTTCTTGGATTGAATGTAAAAAAAATAGACAAAGGCATATTCATAAATTAGTCTAAGTATGTGAAGGAGATATTGAAGACTTTCAAGATGGAAGATTGCAAACCAGTAAGCACCCCCATGATAACAGGAAGAAAGCTTTCTAAAGATGATGATTCCACAATAGTTGATAAGACCCTATACAAGTCTATGATTGGAAAACTCATATATCTTACTCAATCTAGACCTGATATTTCTAATGTAGTTGGCATTGTTGGAAGATTTATAGTTGAACCCAAGAAAAATCATCTAATGGAAATAAAGAGAATATTCAGATACTTAAAAGGAACTATTGACTATGGTTTATGGTATCCTAACTCAGAGAATATAAAACTTCATGTGTACATAGATGCAGATTGGGCAGGTTGTGTTGATGACAGAAAGAGTACATCAGGAGGAGCAGTATTTCTTGGAAACAGATTGGTCACTTGGACAAGTAAAAAGCAGAATTGTATATCTCAGTCAACAGCAGAAGCTGAGTATGTTGC
>MU228201.1:1800076-1814477 GCA_018584345.1 Thuja plicata | reverse complement strand
TGAGGTTAGGCTTTGTGCACTCTTAGTGACATTTGTATCAATTTCTGCAAGCTTGTCACTATTCTCCTTTGCAAATTTGTCAAGTGTGCACATCTTCTGAACTAAGGTTATTGCCTCAGCAATCATTAGCTCCAGTTCATCACTAAGTTTGGAGAGCTTGACCTTGTTCACTGCCACTTCTTGGCTTATCTTATCAATTAAATTGAATTGATATTTCTTCTCTGCTTTCTCTTCCATAGCTTGATCTGCCTCTATCCCTTGTTTTGTGATAGTGTCGGTAAGAACAACAATATGTTCCTTAACTGAAGTATTTTCATCAATTTTCACTTCAGGAACCAGTTGTTGGAGTATCTCCTTAGCCTTGTCAAGTACCATGTTTTCTCTATGTGTTTGGATCATCTTCTTCTGTATGGATTTCCTTTGACAAAGCAATCCAAACTCTTTAAGTTTGTCACTGTCCAAAGTTGTTATGTCCCAGTTTGGAACTTCAATGACCTCATCAAGTGTTAAAGCCAATATGTCCTTTACTATTTTCTTCTTCTTCTTCTTTGGCTGGTTGGCAGTGGCAGATTGATGTAATACCATTTGCAAGGCTTGAGTTTGTGTAGACTTAGTTGGTGAGTGTTTAGAGGATGAGACATCCTTTTGTACCTATTCTATAATCACCTGCCGGTTTGGTGAAGACGTATCCTCACATTCCTTGGGTGTTTCAATAGATGAGTCTTCCTTTTGTTTCAATTCCTCATTTCTCTTTACATTCTCATTCTTTTCTTGCTCTTCAACCTTCTTTGAGGTATCCTCTGTAGTTTTCTCTACCTCTTGTTGTTGTTCCTTTGATGTATCTTTCTTCTCATCGGTGTCATCCTTCATTTCTTTGTCAGTATCTTTTGGAGTATTGGATGCACCTTGATTTTCATCTGTACCCATATCCTTGGGTATAGTATCATCTTTCTTGGATGATTTGTCCTAGCTGGACTGTATAACAATAGCATCTATCAATATATTCATATTTGTAGGTGTATTGATAGTTGCAGTATTAATAGCCTAGTCCTGTTCGTCGGTATTAACCCTTGTAGCAGTAATATATTCATCTTTTTTCATATCTACTGCAGGGTCTTTTCTTGTAATGATGTCGACAATGTTGTCTAACCATGTGTCATCATTCATATCTATATCTAAGTTACCCTTTATTGAAATTTCTTCTTTGCTAACTTCTTCATCCTCCAAGTTAATGTGGATGGGGCTATCCGGTACTTGATCATCTTTACCATCTATTGACCATTCCTCATCTATAACTTCAATTTTTTTTGGCCTGTGATCTGTACTTCTTCATTTTCCAACTCAGCTGTTGAGTGACCTATTGTCTTGATTGGTTCCTTTTCAGGACTTCTTTTCTCATCAATTTTTAGTAGACCACTCCATATTTTGTGAGTGTCTTCTTCTAGCTCTATAAGCTTTCCTTGAAGAAATTTATAAGCTCTCAATTTTGGTGAGAATTTATTTGTATATTTCTCCATTACTTCATTGAGTTCCTCTGTTGTTGATTCAGTAGGCATAAGAGAAACTAATACTCTTTCTCTTATCCTCTTTTCCTCATGGAGTGCAAAGGTGAATCTAGAGGATATCTTATCCAAAATTTCTTGTGGAACATCTTGTCTTGTGAAGTGTAGTGGGACATAATAATGTCTGCACATTTTGGCAATAAGTGCATCTTCAATTTTATTTTGTTCTTCTGTATCCCACCTTAACCATTTCCTTATCTTTGGATGTCCAATAGATGCAGCTTTAGAAATATACTTACATATGCCTTCAATGTCTTCAGATGGTGACGTAACTTTTTCCTTTTCCTTTGCTAGTTTGACAGCGTCAGGTTCATTCATTGTTGTATCTTCTAGTTCTTCATCTGTTTGAACATACTTTCTCCTCTTTGCAGGTGCCCTAGGTGGTTGTTTAACCTTTGTAGGTGCAGGTTTCCTCTTGTATACCTTCCCTTTTACCATAGGTGAAGGACTAGTATCCTTAGCCATTTGGCTTCTTGTTCTAGACTTTTTGGTTGGAGGAGGAGGTGGTGAATCAAATTTCTCTTCCTCTGATTCTTGGTGTTCTATTGTTTCACTGATGGGAAGCTATTCCTCAGTGTCTTCCTCCTTAATTTTTTCTTCCTCCTTACCATGTTCTTCCTCCTTACCATGTTCTTCATCTTCTCCATCAGAAGATATGTTCAAGTTCTTCTTTATGTTTTTCACCATTCTCTTAAACTTCTTTACAGCTTTCTTGACAACAAGTGTTGACTTAATTTTCTGTTTGGCTTCCTCATAAGTACCAAACCTCATTTGTTTTTTTTCAATGAGTTCATTCAATAATGCTTTTATTGCTTCTATTGCTAACCCAATCTTGATTTCATAATCAAGATTTTATAGCCAAGATTTCCTTGGGACTACTGCTTGAATGTAGGTGAAGTCAGTATCCACAATAAAATAAATGTCATCTTTGTATTCCTCAATTAGACTTTTAGGAATTCTACTCCTTTCTTCTAGCATATCCTTAATTGCCTTAAAGTACTCAGGCATAACATTGTCAAAATTTGTGCCTAGTGTTTCAATGTATTCATTAATCTGCATGGTAATGGGTCTACTGGTGTCCCATGTTACTTTTCCAATTGAAGGAAAGTACTCTTCGAAGTAAAAGAATATACATAATATGAGGGAACTGAACTTACATGTGTTTGTTTGTGAAGACCTTATGGTGCACATGTTTTCCTCAAATTGATGCAATAGGATCTCTGCTAGATCCATCTTCTTCCCCTGTTTGATGATTTTGTAGGTTGTGCTCATTGTTGTGCTAGAGATATTGTTCATTTTTCTAGCTTGAAATATCTTATATCCAACTACGCAAGCACCAAATTTTAGCTCTGCATCGGTGATAGTGTTTACCTTCAGTGCCCTCTTGTCTGATTTAGCACCGGTTAACTTTTCCACTTCTGCAATAGAAGGATGTTTGTGAGCCTGAGGTTTGTCGGTTGTTGGATAGCCTATCACTATGTGTATAACATATTTTTTTATGGCCTTTGGTTTGTTCAACCACAAAGCATTATTATGTACTCTGCTTAGAATAATCTTAATCCATTCTATTTTAAAAACCTTCAGGAAATGAAGTGCATTTGTCAGACCTTTCACTTCTAGTGTTTATGCTCTTCTTTGAGCTTGCCACCATCATCACAAAGTGCCTTATAGGCGTTGTCTAGGTCTAGATCTCCTATCTCCAAGATCTTGCAGTGAATGAAGGATCTGACATCCTCGACCAATAAAACCCTAGCTGGGATTCATGAGAATGGTCTAGAATCAACTGGTTGAGAGGCTATCTTAGGATGTAACTTATATTTCAGCTCAGCACATGTCCCTCTTTTAACAAGGTTAAACGATTTCTTCTTGTCGTCCTTAAGTATCTCTGCCCTAGATGTCGATGCCATCATTTTCAAGATTTTAGGGCTTTTCCATAAATCAAAATAGTTCTTATCAGTGAGTGAATGAACTTACTGAATTTCTATGAACTCCTTCAAATATGTATGCTCAGTGAATGACTTCTGCTGGGTCGCTTCTCAAACTGCTCGAAAATCACTCTGCTATGCTCTGATCTGCTCAAAAATTGTGGGTGCAAAAATGAGCTTACTCGTTGGGCTTTTATACTTTTTGGTGCCCTAAGTTGTCATTAATGCTTACCAACTTCGTCAGTTTATGAAGACTTCCTTTGTCGGTAAATATATTCATAACTCCTCTGGTGTCTTTGCAAAGCATCATGGTAGCTTAGCAGTGTTGGAGACTTCATCGATGATCGTCGGTGATATTGCGACAACAAATTTTTTAGATTCAGTGTATATCGATACTCGTCGGGTTACACACAACTTGTGTAATGACCGATACATTTCGGTAAGTATTGTATGTCTTTTCTGTGTGTGTTCATCGATCCAGATTGTGCCCAATAACCGATGGTTGCTTTATAGTAGATTATCAAGTAACAATATATTGCATCTTTATTCATTCCTATATAACAATATGAACTATGTGTAATGGAACTGATGCATAATAAAACTTTGTGATAATGTAGTTCCATACTTGCTTGTGCAATCTAGTTAGATGTAGTGATGTCACTAGATCCAGTGGATGGGGTGTCATCATTTGCATTTCTTGTACTAGCACCTTCAGTGTTTGTGGCTTTTACCCACATCTTATTTCTCATTCTTTTGATGTCATAAATGGTATTTCCATTGGGATGTGTATTTGTGTCTGTCAATCAGTATTTGCAATCTTTTATCACATGTCCAAGTTTATGACAATGTAAACATGCCATACCTAGATTGGTCCATCCTCTTGACCTTCTGGTCCATTTTCTCATATAGTTGGCAGCTATATGACCATACCTTCCACATGTTGTGCAATTTACCCATGTGTTATAGTCCCAAACATATGATTTAACCTCTCTGGTTGGTTTGTAGCTTTTATCAGTCTCTTTTTGATTCCATGTCTTGTTGTTCTTTTTCTAGCATTCCTTGTGTGTATGCCCATTCATCTTTCATGTAGGATAGTACTTGTCCATATAGGTTTTTCTCTTTGGATTTATCACTTTGGATCTGCACTTATGTGCCTTGTATCCTTTCTTTTGACATTTATAACAATTACCACTAAAATTAGATTGTGCTTGAGAAATACCTTTCATTTTTCTTCTGCAGATGTTTAAGGTGTGGCCTAGTTTTTCATAGTGATTGCATGACAGCTTCTTGGATATATGGGTTTTGAAGGCATTCCTCTTATCAGATTGATTTGAGGATTCTCCATTCTCATTGTACCCTAATCCTGTGTAGTTGTTGACTCTTCTTTGTCTATCAAGAAATTCATCCATCCATTTGTTTCTATCCTCAGCCTTTTTGATCAGTTCATTGTGTTGAATCTGAACTCTGATTTCATGCTTTAATTTTTCATTTTCTTCCCTTAGTTCACCAATGGTCTATATTCTTTCTATGAGTTCTTTATTTAATCTGTTTGCTTCTTGACTCATAAGAATAATCTGGTTGGTGAGCTCATGGTGATGCTTAGTGAGTCTTTGAATCTCTGATTCTTTATCTTGTAGCTTCTCTGTAATTTTCCTTCTGTCATCAATGGCTAGTGTTCGTTCATTTTCAGCTTTTCTTGCATCATTCATAACATCAATCATTTTTACCATTTGAGTCTCTTGACCAATTTGCAGCATCTTGATTTGATCTGTCAGATGTAGATTGATCTCCTGCATACTTGTAATTTCTTCAACTAATGCATTTGAAGCTTTGCTTAATGATGATTCTGCTATTTCAAAGTACTCTTGTATCTCCACTTCTTTGTATTCTTTCTCATTCAGCTTGGTTGCCATAATTTGTCTTTCATCAAGAAGTTTTCTTAGCTTTATCTTCGCCTCCTTATATTGCTCAAAGTTTATTTTCATATGTAACTGCTCATTCTCAATAGTCATATCCAGTCTGAACTTATCCATTGCTCTGATCTTTTCTCTCAAGTCTTTAAGCTTTTCAAGAGAGAGACTCTGCTCTGATACAAATTGTTGGAATTATATTGAGATAATTTGTACTGAGAGGGGAGGGGTGAATTAGTACCACTAAAACTTTTCTTGGTTAGCCCATTAACCCTTAGTCATCATTTTGTATTTTAACTTATCTATTTGTTCATCTTTCTTTATGCATATGAAATCATATCATACATTCTTTTTTATATGTAACAATAATAGAAACATTCATAAAATTAGATAACACATGACATAAGATATGATATTGTAGAAAACTCCTGTTAAGGAAGTAAAAACTACGGTGGGGATTGTTACCCACAAACTTCACTATCTGCAGATAAGAAGAGTCAGTTAAGGCTTACAATTTTGGTCACTTCTGATGACCTACCCTGTTAGGAGTATTAGAGTAGAGACCTATTAAGATCTACTTTGTTTGAATCTTTTAACAAAACTGTTAAGTGTGCACTCTGTTAAGAGATTTACAAAGGATGGTTAAGTCCACCTTCTACAAAAGGATTTTAGATGTGATACACTTGTTAGAATGCAACTACATAAGTCTTTGATCTGATGGAATATGCAATCTTCAATTGCTGATAATAGATCCTTTAAAGCTCCAAAAATACTATTAATCATCTTTCCATGATTGAGTATTACCTTTATCTTCTCGTCGGTAGCCTCTATGTGTTCTTGATAACTGATGTATTATGTTTCTGATCTTTTGCATGAATTCTGCCTTCTTCTCCTTAGATGCTCTTTGTGGCTATCAATTATAAAGAATTCATGTACTCACAATTGAGTATGAACATCTATTTATACTAGCTTAGGTTCAATTCTCGATTCATACATTCGCGGGTTAACTCTAGATTCAAGATATACAACTTGATCTTGATCTGTAGTTAGATATGATTTTGATCTATTAGGATGCTTTAAAGCATTTACATAAAGCTTGCATGACCATAAAAAAACAAAAAACAATTCTCCAAAATAGAATAACTTTGCTTTATCTATTGTGTATAAATCAGATCCACAATTTGTGGCTTTTCTGACTGTCGGTTCTGACGGTCGGTGTTCTTGGTCATCGGTGTTCCTTACTTTGAACATGTCATCGGGTATGCTTGTCTGTTCCTATCGGGTTGATTCTAGAAACTATATTGCTGGTAATGCTTGTGTTCGTCGGTGATGCTTGTGGTCGCCGGTGAAGCTTGTCACATTTATACTTAGCATTTTTCTCAAAATTCTTTGTCCTGTCGGGTATGCTTGCATTTCACCAGTACTGCTTGTGGTTCATCGGTGATGCTTGTTGTCTGTCGGTAATGCTTTCTATCTGTGTTTTTTCTCTAAGTAAACTAATGGCAACATAATGTCATCATCAAGCTCTCAGTAGCTTTGTACTAACCTTTGTTCGATCAAGTTCAAAGTCAATATTATCAATTCTAGTTCAATCAATTTTAGAATTGATATCTCTAAGCTCTTTGTAGCTTCTTACTGACCTTCATTCGATCAAGTTCAAGACTGGTATCATCAACTAAATTTAATTCAATCAAGTCTAGAATTATCAAAAAAATTTGAAGTCAACATCATACATTCTTTGAATCAATGAGCTTCTCATACATCAATTCAAAGAGGGGAAAATGTAACCACCCTAAATTGGTCTACTCTAACCAGGGACCTTGTTTTTCCTAAGTATGATCATGCCCTTAATTATGTCAATCCAACTATCTAATTATTGGCATAATTCATCAAAATCAGGATAATCCCTCAAATCAAAGTGATTTATCACTACCTCACATTAAATACCTTGGCCTATTTAATCAAATAAATCCCATTAAATTCCTTGGCTAAAATAATTAATAAAAGGCAATTAATAAATACTCTCAATTAAAACTCATTGTGTGCTAAAAATGTGTCACACTTCTATGAATCATTATATCCAAGATCACTCAAGAATGAGGTCTCAAATGGCGACTCATAAATCTCTATTCATGGAGTGCACATGTGTGTGATGGAGGCCTTCAGATTGACCTAGTTTGTGCCCCTGCAAGTACACCATAAAATGAGAGATTCTATATGATAATGCATGATTTTGACTATATGGTAATGGAATTAATCTATATGATAACAATGCATGATTATTCTATGAAAGGAAATACGAATGAAAAATTAATCTATGAAAGAAAATATGAGTTTAATCTAAACTACGAATGCAAAATTAATCTAAATGAATTGTCACGAATGCATGAGAGAAGAAGAGAAGAAGAGGGAAGCTGCAATATCCAAGCTCAAGTGCTCAAATTCTCCTCCAAAATTGCTCTCCAATCCTGCAGCATAACAATAAACTAAAGAATGTGTGTGTTTTTTGATTATCATAATTATGCAAATGAGAAGGAGAGGCTTCCTTATAAAGAACAATGGACGGTGGAGATTAAGAGGTAAAAAAAAAAATTAATAAAGAAATGGTGGATATTAAATCTTAATTGATCCATGTGCTTTAAATCTTCAAAAGGCAAGATCAAAGGGCTATGATTAAGAGGCAAAAAAAACCCACCACTTAGGAAGATATAGAGAAAAAATGATTTTTATTTATCTTTTATTTAATTTATTTCCTTTTTATCAAAAAGAGAGCTTTAAGTGGGGATTTTATTTATTTAAAAGAGGAATTTTCTTTTAATTAAATAAGATAAGATTATTTAATTAAAAGAGGGATATTAATTAAATAAGATAAAATCATTTAATTAAAAAGGGGATATTTTAATTAAATAAGATTATTTCATTTAAGAGATATTTTCTTTTATTTAAATAAGATTATTTCATTTAATAAAAAGAGATATTTTCTTTTAATTAAATAATATTATTAAAAAAATGATCAAACCTTAGGAAATATTGAAATAATTAAATTAATTACGATTTGATCAAGGAAATTGATTTGAATTGAAAATGTTGCAAAATATTGATTCAGGAATTTGATGAATTGATAAAATGATAAATGGGGCCCATAGTCTAGGCGACCATTTTAGGGTCATACATTTGCCCCTCTTTGACTAATGTGTGATCATTCTGGGAACACATGTAGTCAAAGAATGCAGTTGAAGTGTGAGATCGATTTGGGATCACAGAACAACACAGACATCAACACTGTTGTAAATAAGTAATTGACATCAGAACAAAGATAAGCCGATTGAAAAAGAGACAAGGTCAACACCGTTGTAAATAAGTAATTGACATGTTTGAGATAAGAATCTCAAGCAAGGTTGATAAGATTGATAAAGTTGAATCAAGGATTGAAGTTTTATAGGTACTGCCCCCTCATGATCAAAATCAAAATGAGATAGACAAGAAATAACAAATTGATAAATTTGATCAAATTGAACTAAAGATAAGGTTCTTGATGTAAGATAAAAGATATAAGGATCACAGTACCAAGGTAGATCATCAAGCATGAAAGATTATGCCCCAAGGTTGAATTAGAAGAAAAGAAGTGGGGTGAAAGCGAATGGAAGATAGAAGTTTGGAAGAGGTGGAAAGAAATGGAGAAAAGAAAAAGAATTTACCTTAAGAAAAAGAATGCCCCAAAATCAATCAACTGTTTAAGATAGAAAATTTTGATTGAGATCACGAAAGAAGATAAGGAAATGAAGATCAGACATGACCACAGTTGATTAAAAGTCCACAAGAAAGATGAAGGAAAAACTCCCTCAAACTCATAATGCAGCCTAAAAATACAAACTAACATGAGGTCTATCAATGCAAGCTACATGAAAATACAAAGGTGTACTTGCAATAGAGCAACTGTAACATAGGAGTTTGTGTTCATCATTCATGAGAGAATGTTAAGAAACTTATTTTCATCATTGGGCCATTATTAACAGACATCAGAAAATCCCACAATCACCACTCGTCACAAGTGTGACTATGAAGATATGAATGTGATTTATATCGGATTGAAATGTGGGAAGATTCTAACATAAGCATCAAATACATAAAGTTCAAGATGACTTTGATGTTATCTTACCCAATTTAATGTAGCAAAACCATGCTTGCATCAAGGCATAGAGGCCAGGATGATTATAAGAATGGTTGTGCAAAAATAGTTAAGCATAAAGCAAATAAAAACATGCCCCATGCCCCATGTCCTCTAGCTATGCATCATGGAGAAACTTATTAGACAAGGACACTCAACGAAAATCAATAACAATCAGCACACAAAGAAAAGCTCATGACACAGCTCAAGCATTAAGTGTTGCATTTAAAAATTTAAGTGTGTTAACTGATACTGAGTTCCGAGGATAAGGATCGAATGCTTGCAAGCAGGCAAGAGCACATGACAAAACTGGGTAAGACCAAACCGATAAGTGTTGAAAAAACTCGATGTCAGGGGTTGTATTGAAAAATACAGTTTAGGTGGTGTTGAAAAACACTGTTTAGGAGGTTTCCTAAAGACTAACACATCCAAGGACGAAAGCTAACACAGTTATGCTCCCTAGACAAAGACAAAGACCAATTCCAGACCGAGGCAACAAGGAGAAGGCATGATGGAGAAAGGCTAAGTGTCGAGGACACATGCTAAAACACAGGGGTACAAAGGCCTCAAGTAGAGCCCATTTCCAATTTTTCACCACTTGGATTTTATTACAATTTTTTCATTTTTTTCTTCTTTTTTTTAGAACTTTTTATATAAAAAAATTAATTTTTGCTACCAAGGTGCCTATTTCCAGGTTTTCACGAAGGCACTTTTTCTATTTTTTTTGAATTTTTTGATTTTTTTGTATTTTTGGAATATATAATTTTTTTGGAGATACATCAAAGCACCTATTGCTAGGTTTTCACTAAGATGATCATTTTTTTAGGACATTTTCTGATTTTTAGAATTTTTGACAATATATCATTTTTTTGGATTTTTTCAGGATTAATAATTATGTGCCCCCAGACAGAATGAGCATCATGGATAGAATTTCTTTAGGTGCAAGACATTGATAAGATTAGGGAGATGCTCTTCCTATGTTGTAGACAGTAAATAAGCACCTATCCCAAAATTTGTTGTAATGATGTAAGGTCCAAGCCAATTAGGTTCAAATTTGCCCTTTTGATCTCTATGCTATTGATTCTTGGGACTTTCACGTAGGACAAGATCTCCTACTTGGAATTCTCTAGGGAAAACCTTTTTGTTGAAGGCTTTGTACATGCATTTTTGATAAACCCTCATATGGTCAAATTATTCTTGACGTTTCTCATCTAGAAGTTCTAACTCTTGAAGTCTCATGGCACGGTAGTCTTCATCTATAACTAGACCTTTGAGGGAAACTCTAAGTGAAGGAATCTCAACCTCCAAAGGTAACACTGCTTCAGCGCCATATGCAAGGGAAAAAGGATTAGCCCCAGTAGGAGTACAAATACTCGTTCCCACAAAGCTGGATTTATCTATAAGTACCAATCTCTACCATTCTTACAAACTATTCTATGCAATATTTTAAGAATGGTTTTGTTTGATGCCTCTTCTTGACCATTTCCTTGCGGGAAGTAAATGGAGGACCAATGTTGTTTAATCTTGAATTTATTGCAGATTTTTTTAAGGTCTTTATTTTTAAACTGGCCTCCGTTGTCAGTAATAATCTCAGAAGGCACTCCATATCAATAGATGATATGGTTCAGAATGAATAGAGAGAAAGTCTTTCCTGAAGCAACAGAAAGTGAGACAACTTCTACCCATTTAGTGAAGTAATCAGTAGCAGTGATAATAAACTTGTGTCCACTTGATGAGTTGGGATGAATCTTCCCAACAAGATCAAAGGCCCAGCACTAAAATGGCCAATGAGATATAGAAGGAATGAGCTCCCTGTCTGGAGCATGTATCAGGTTACCATGTTTTTGACACTTTTCACATGACTTTGCAAAAGCTACTGCATCAATCTACATCGTAGGCCAATAGTACCCCACCCTAAGAAACCTTCAGGCCATGGAAAGGCCATTAGAATGTCCCCCATAGATGCCCTCATGGATGTCAACTAACGCTTGGTCAGATTCTTCCTTTTCTAAGCATCTAAGAAGTGTTCCATCTAGACCCCTCCTATACAAATCACCAGCAATAAGGGAATGGCGAGAGGCATTTTGGGTAAGGTTTCTACGTTTAGATTGGTTAAAGGTTTCAGGTATAATGTCATCCCAAAGATATGAGTAAATGGCACAATAACGAGATGACTCACGACCCACAAGGGTACAAATGACATGGCTTTCTTGGGAGTCATAAATAGGGTGATGTAGCTCTTCCACCAGGAATTCAAATCTTGATTCATGTTTCTCTAACTGAAGGAGTGAGGCAAGTGTAGCCATAGCATTAGTTGCTTTGTTTTTTGCTCTAGGGATTTGCTGAAACGTGACAAATGTGAAGTATCATTTCAAGGAATCAACCATTTTCTTGTAAGGTACCATTTTCTCATGTTTTATTTGATATTCCTCATTAACTTGGTTGATTATCAGCTGTGAATCCCCATAGATGTGTAACTCAGTGATTCTCCATTCTATGGCCATCTTAAGTCCATTTGTTAAAGCTTCATACTCAACAATTTTGTTTGTACATGGGACTAATAACTTATAATACTTAGGAATTGTGTACCCAAGAGGAGAAACAAATAAAACACCAGCTCCTGAACCATTTTGCTTAAAGGATCCATCAAAGAACATCTTCCATGTTCTTTCAGCCATATACAAGAGGTACTCATCTGGGAAGTCAACTTGAATAGGTGCATTATCTTGTATTGGGAAATCAGCCAATTGATCTGCTATGTCGTGTCCTTTGATTGCTTTACACTCAATGTACTCTATGTCAAATTCTGAGAGTATCATCATCCATTTAGAAATTCTACCTGTGAGGGCAGTTTACCTAGCAAATATTTGAGTGGATCTATTTTTTCTATGAGGTGTATAGTGTTTGCAAGCATGTAATGTCATAACTTTTGGGAAGAAAACACAATAGCAAGGCAAGCTTTCTCAATGTTTGTGTAGTTAACCTCATATGAAACAAGAGTATGGATAATATAGTATATTTCTCTTTCTTTCCCATTTTCATCAAGCTGAGCTAGTAATGCCCCCAAGGAAGATTTTTTCATTGAAATGTATAGAATAAGTGGTTTCCCTGGGATAGGAGGCATTAAAATGGGAGGATTTTCCAAGTACTTCTTGATTTGATCTATACTCTTGTGACAATACTCATTCCAAACACATTTGACTCCTTTGTGTAAGTTCTTGTTGAAGGGTTGATCTCTATTCGCCAACTGTGAAATGAATCTCCTTATAGATTGAAGACGTCCTTGAAGACTCCTCATTTGACTAATGTTTCTATGAGGTGGCATATCTATAATTGATTGGACCTTCTCAGGGTCTACCTCTATTCCTCTTGTTGAAATGATGAATCCTAGTAGTTTTCCAGAGGTGACTCCAAATGCACACTTTTTAGGATTTAACCTTAGTTGAAATTGTTCCATGCGATCTAGAATTACTTCTAAATCATGTAAGTGTGTGTCTCTTTGTTTAGACTTGACCAAGGTGTCATCCACATAATCTTCCATGTTTTTATGCATCATGTCATGAAAAATGGTTGTCATAGTTCGCTGATAGTTGGCTCCTACATTTTTTAATCCAAAAGGCATAACGTTCCAACAATAGGTACCCCATGCACAAGTGAATGCAATATTTTCTTAATCTTGAGGAGCTATCTTAATCTGATTGTATCCAAAAAAATCATCCATCAAGGAATAAATTTCATAACCCGCAGTCATATCCACTATCATGTCTATATTGGGAAGTGGAAAGTCATCCTTTGGGCATGCTCTATTGACATCTCTAAAATTTGTGCAAACTTGAATGGATTTGTCATGTTTGGAAACTGGTACAATATTTGATTTCCATTTAGCATAGGCGATAGCTCTTATGAATTTTGCACCAAGGATTTTCTCCAATTCTACTTTTACTAGGAGCGCTATGTGAGGATGCATCTTTCTCAATTTCTGTTTAACTGGTTTGATACTTGGAGCTATAGATAAGTGATGCATGATAAGATTAATGTCCAACCCTGGCATATCTGAATAATTCCATGCAAAGTTGATCTTCTTTTTCTGTAAGAACTTAGTGTAAGCTTCTTTTTCTATTGCGGACAAGGACTCATCCAAGTGTACTATTTGTGGAGCCTCATCCATACCCAAATTGACTGCTTGTGTTGGTTCAATAAGCACTAAATATCTAGCTTGAAAATAGTTGGGGAGACTATCAAGTACCTCATCCTTAGGTGCCTTAGAGAGGTTTTCACCTTTGGATACATCATTTCTTTTTACTTTTTTTGGTTCTGACACCGCCACACAGTGGTTTTTGCCATCAGAACTCTTATTATTTTTTATTTTCTTTTCTTTTTATTTTATGACTAAGGTACTTGATGTCTGGCCCTATCATGCTGGTAGTCGGTTCACTGGTGGAAGAGACTACGGGTTCAATGGCATTTAAGTAATAGGCTATCTCATAGTCATTTTGAAATATTAAGAGCTTAGGTTCTTGATAGCATTGGGACCAATCAATGAGGTCGAGATGAACAAGAGGCAAGTCAATGACTGGTTCAAGGTTATAAATGTGAATGATATTATTGCTGGTGATCGAAGAGTCAGAGTCTGTCAAGTATCCCTCTAAGCTACCCAAATCAGGATTCGTCCTAACAAGCAAAGAATCATCCACTAAAGAAACATGTGGGTTCAAATCCTCTAATCCTACATGTGACTCATTGGCTACCTTGGGTTGAGTACTATAAGTGTGAACAACATCAATATCTCTATCAATTGTGGAAGACTCTGAGAAAGAGTCCCATTCATACTCATGT
>MU228201.1:1770122-1800026 GCA_018584345.1 Thuja plicata | reverse complement strand
GTACTATAAGTGTGAACAACATCAATATCTCTATCAATTGTGGAAGACTCTGAGAAAGAGTCCCATTCATACTCATGTGAACTTGTGTCTGAACTGCGACTAGGATGCTTACACCATGAAGGTTTGGTACATCTTTATGTGGAAGGTCCAGTGTCACCTTCTCTTTCCATTAAACGAACAAGATTCTTTCTTTGACATTCTCTGAAAGGATCTTCTATATCTGATTCATCTTGTTCTAAAGTTGCGACTAATGCATGGGTGACTGGAATATCTAAATCTCCCCAAAGGAGATGAGTGGAATGGATCCAATCTTCACACATATCTTGTTGATTTATAAAATTAGGTACATACTCTGGTTCATCATTACTATCCAACTTTTCAAAGAGAGGATTAGTGCGCTTGTTGTAATTCTCAAATCCTAGGCCAACCAGCTTCTTAGACTTGCATCCAAAAAGAGCATGATCAAGTGATTCAGATCTAGCATCTAGATTTTGATTAAGAGGGCCATATCCAGGATTAGCCCATTTGTCTAACAAAAGTATACCCTCTTCCATAAGTCTTAGGAGAGGGAGAGAAGTTCTCATTGTGCATGTATTTTCCTACTCTATAGATCCATTCTCTAACAAATGTCTCCTCTTTCTCATCTTGGATAGGCACTGATGACTCTACAAATGTTCCAAATAAAGTCATAGCTGAAGAGGAAGGTTTCTTTTCTTGTGAAGGATTTCCATAAGACCTAGGCAAAATTGGTAATGTTGTGAGGGAGTTGAGTTGATACCCCCCA
The DNA here is from genome assembly GCA_018584345.1 of Thuja plicata. NCBI lineage: Eukaryota > Viridiplantae > Streptophyta > Pinopsida > Cupressales > Cupressaceae > Thuja > Thuja plicata. The sequence goes on along the minus strand of MU228201.1, from coordinate 1,799,242 downwards.
TGCCAAGGTCTATCAATTTAAGCTTGTCTTTGCATTCAGCTAAGGTAGCATCAAAATCTTCTGCTTCTCTATTGAGGGGAACATGAGCCCCTACTAAAATTGAATTAATAGATAAAGTGTTATCCCCAGGTATACAAATCTCTATTCCATTGTAGGGTAACTTTGCACATTGATGGTAAGCAGATGGCACTGCTTACATATTATGAATCCATGGTCTACCAAGTAAGATATTGTACGCAAGAGGACCAGCGTCAACTACTTGGAACAAAATATATTTTTCAACAGGGCCAATCCTAACAGGAAGGATGGCCAATCCTTTGGAACTTCTTTCTTCCTCATCATAGGCTTTTATAGTGATCTTCTTTCTGGTATATATGACTTCTTCTAAATAACCCAACTTCTTCAAAAGACTCAAAGAACAAATATTAAGTCCAACACCCTCATCTATCAACACGCACCTGACTTGGGTTCTATGGATCATGACCTTAATATGAAGGGAAAGATTGTGCAGGTGACTCAAAGATTTATCATCTTCCTCCAAAAAGGCAAGGCAAAGAGGGCTAGCAATATGGTTAACCATGTTCTGGAATTGATCAACGTCTAATTTGTTGGGGACATTTTCCATGCGCAAAGCATCCTCAAGGACTTGCTTATGTCTCAAGGACAACTCTAAGAGCTCAAAGATGGAAATCTGAGCTAGGGTTCTTTGTAACTGATCAACAAGGTTGTAACTTGACTTAGGATCAACTGTCAGTTTTAAGGTGGCATTCTTGGATGTCACTTGCTTTGTTTTACCTAGTTGACTAGAATTGGGTCCTCTAATGACAATGGGACATTGACTTCGTGTGACAACATTAAGAGTTTTGGACGATAGTCTAGAGTTAGGACCCCTTAGCACTACAACGGGTTCTTCATCAAAGATAGGAGGAGGGTCCATGCCTAGATCATAACAATAGGGATATCTACCCCTCATCATGTTGACATTTTCTTCTACAACTTGAAGCATGTTGATAGTATTCTCCGCATCTATGTAAGTATAATATACCTTAGCCTTTCCATTCTTAGGTTTAGAGGTTTCCCCCTTCTCATACTTGTGAAATGGTTCTTTGAATGCCTTATGATCAGCGTTGGTGTTCAATCCATCTATCTTAAGCTTTCCATTGTCAATGAGATCTTGAATAAGATGCTTGAGTTTGTGGCAGTTTTCAATATCATGTCCAATGCCATTGTGAAACTTGCAAAAAGCTTTCTCATCCCACCAATGTGGCTTAACATCAGGTATATAATGCTTCACATGATCTTGAGGATGCGCAAGGTTGTTAGCAATAAGTATTTTCAAGATATCCTTATACGAATCACCAAGTCTTACAAATTGACGTCTCTCTTTCTTAGGTCTATCTTGGTATCTTGTCTTGTTCTCTTGTTGATTAAATGCATTGAGTTTCATGGCTTTAATAGCACTAGATAAGTGGAGCATAGTTTGATATTTAGGTTGGGAGGATTCCACAACCCCACAATTAACCACTTGTTTGTTCCTATTCCAATGTGAGTTCTTCCCTTTATCCTTGGTAGGGTTTTTATTTTGACCATTGTTGTTGTTGTTTCCATGTTTGGTTAAAATTCCTTGTTCTTTTAAAATATCTTCAATCCTACATGTGGTTTCAACCATGGTGTAAAAGGAATCAAAACCATCTTCCCAACTTCATACCACATTTCGGGAACCAAGTTGCTAACAAGGGTATCAATCTTTTCATTTTTAGGAATGGTTCTAGAGTAACGAGAGCATTGTCATCTCCAAATTTGCAAGAAAGAAACAAAGGATTCCCCTTGATTTTTATTTAAATTGCATAAGTCCAACATGGTGATTGATCTTGAAAGATTATATGTAAAGTGTAGAACAAATCTGTGAACAAGCTCTTTGAAAGTCTTAACGGGGGGAGTTATGTTGGTGAACCATTCCATCACTTGACCCTTAAGACTCCTTGGGAAAAATCTCATTAGGTATGAGTCATCTTGATGGAACTCAAAACTTGTGGTATAAAACTGGCACACATGATCATGTGGATCTCCATTCCCATCATATTTTTCATATTGAGGGATCTCAAACTTTCTAGGGAACTCTTTCATGTTAATACTTTTCTCAAAAGGATTAGGACAAATTGAATCCAGCGAGAATGAATTCTTGGGTGCTAACATCTTCTCCATCATGTTCTTAAGTTGTTTGATTTCCTCTTCTTGAGATGGGCCTTTCTTCTTAATCTTTTTGTCCACATCAAAGTTGTAAGGGACTCTAGCACCCTTGTTGATTAAACTCTCTAGGAACTTGTCTTTGTTTTGCTCTAAATATTTCTCCACATATTTCTGGAAAAGTGGTTCTTGTTGCATTTTCATGAAGTCTTGGGAGGTGAGGTCAAAACTTGAACTACTACCCCCATATTGTGAACCATGATGAGCACGTTGTGATGGTTCTCTTGAGTTCCTAGGAGGTGTTTGTCTCCTATAATGATCATTTCTTGAGGCCCTTCTTCCTCTAGGGCTAGGAGATCGTGATGGTGTTCTTGATTGTCTCCCACTTCGGGGAGTCTTAGGAGGGGTGGATGGAGGAGAGTTGTTTCTATTGGAGATTTACTTCTCATAGCTAGTTGATTGTATGTTTTTCATTGATGACAACATATAATATACAGTAGTGTTTTGTATGTACTTATCAGAATGATGTTATCAAACCTTGCACAGTTATATTCATGTTGTATACATGTTGTTTATGTTTTTTTCATACACGCAGACTCAGATATGAAGTTTCAGTTATGTTGTGTAATTTTGTTAATGGCAGATATAGTTTCTAGAGTTTGTCTATACAGAGCCGACGCATTGCATTGGTTCTTGAGTTGTGCCTATCTTTAGGATACATGTCTGTATATTCAAGTTTAATTATGAGTTGAATATAGTTATCTAAAGGCGCCAAATGTGTTTCAACAAGATTGCAATGTTAGAGTTAATTTGGTGAGGCTGACTTAGTGAAGCATCGCATCTATTCAGTTTATATTGTGTGGTTGTAATTATACTTGCATGGTTAGTTAAGCCGACAAGGGTGTTATGAAGAGTTTCCTAATAGGTCCCATGATCTCATACTTTAAGGAAGATACTTATAGTAGTTCATTTGTGGAATGCTAAGTGTGAATGAGAAGACAAGATACAAAAAAAGTACAGAGCAGAATATCAGTTGTGTTTCATTCATCAAGGATCTATGTGAAGAAGAAGTGAAAGATTACAATACATTGGAACTAATCAAGATAACAGGTCTACTCTATAGTTCATCATTAGATATAGTGCATATCTATTCTATAGAAGGTTGTATCCTTCACCATTGAAGCAATGAGCTTTTGGACAGTGAGTCCTCACCCTTAATAGGGTTATTTGTAAGAGACTCCTAACAGGGTCAGACCCTTAACCAGGTCACTATACTTATTGCATTGTAAAGAACAACTCCTAACAGGGCTGCCAGATCTTCTAACAGGGATTATTATAAACAAGTATAGTTCATTGTGGGTGTTAATTCCCACCGGGGTTTTTACCATTTGGTTTCCCTATAACTAAATTGTGGTGTTGTCTATTGTGTTATCTGAATGTGCATTTACTTTATTGTATTCTGGAGTTAATAAAAGAAAATAATTAAATTAGTTGATAACTGATTCACACCCCCCCCCCTCTTAGTTATCCTTTGGGACTATTCTAACAATTGGTATCAGAGCCAAGTGCCTTGAAGAGAAATCCTAACAACTTAAGGTAGATTAGATGGCATACTTCAGAAAAGAGATTCCTAAGTTTGATGGAGAGAATTATCTAGATTGGAAGAGCCAAATGATAACACATCTACAGTGTGTTGGTTTTGACATCTTTGAGATAGCCACACAAGAATTTATTATTCCCTCTCTAAAAGACCTCTCAAGAGATGATGCTACTAATAAACAAAAGGATACATTCATAGCTAATGTAGTTGCCAAAGAAGCCCTTATAAGTGCACTATCTGACAGTGAATTCTCTGAGATCAAGAAAGTAGACAAGGCATACACTATATGGAAGTATTTACAAGACATGTTTGAAGGAGATATCCAAGAAAAGAATGCATGAAGGAAGACATGGAAAAATAAATACAACAACCTTGAGATGTTACCTGAAGAGAACATCAGAGCCTACAATCAGAGGATAAATGAAGCAGTTTCTGGAATCAGAAACAATGGTGGAGAAATATCAGAAGAAGACATAATGGACAAACTGATGACTACTTTAACAGCAGACTATGAGAACAAGATCAATATTCTTTATGAAACCATGCAATTTTCACAAAAATTAAAGAGAGAGACTTTGATCAGTAAAATATCTACATTTGAGATATCAAGATTGAAGACTGAACCCAAAAGTGAAACAGCCTTCAAAGCCTCAGTTCATGGTAAGAAACTTTTACACATCTCTAGCAATACTAAGAAAGAAGAAGTTGATGAAGAACTAGAAGAAATCATTGCCATGATTGCTAAAAGAGAAAAGAAAGGAAAAGGAAAGTACGAAGGACATTTTCCATTCAAATTTTTTTAATGCAACAAGATAGGTCACTTTGCATCCAAGTGTCCCACAAGAGTAAAGAAATTCAGATCTGATTATAAACCAAAATATAGAAAGGAATGCTATCATGTTGAAGAAGGTGTAACTAATGAAGATTTAGGAGAAGATGAAATTGGATTTGTTTCCCTTAAAGACATGGAAAAATTGCTCAAGGAAATGGACATTGAAGATGAAAAGGAAGTGTTGGTTGTATTCCTAGTTGTTGAAGTTTGCCCTAAAATTTTGTTGTCCTCTTGTCAAATTTTTATCCAAAATCTGAAAATCTCTCCAAATTTGAAAAATCCCTGTGAAAATCTTATGTTCTTAGGTCAAAATCTAGAGGAATAGTGAAAAATGCTAAGTCCTAAGCTTTCTTCTATGCAAAAATATAAAAAGCCCTAAATTGTCAATCGAGTTTCTATTTTTGCATTACCTTTTTGAAAAACTTAAGTTATGAAAAAGGCATGTGCCTTTTAAGTGTTTGCCTAGTCGCTTAATCCTAAAATAATATTCCATTTCATTGCGAGACTTGGAGATTAACTTTAGTCAGGATGTCTCTGAAAAGAAAAGAATATACCTTATAAGTCATGAGACTTAGCGATAATCCTTTGTTGTGAAGTCTCCCAATGGAGAAATTATGATCTAGCGACATGGAGACAAAAGGTTAAGTCATGGTGTCACGCAATATATCCTACAGTCAATAAATTATTACGAGACTTAGCAATTCCTTCAGTCATGGAGTCTCCAGATCAGTTGACGGTTAATGATGAGTTAAAAGGCTTCAGTCACCATGTCTCTAAATAAAAGGTGAGTTAAGTAAAAATTTCAGAGACTTGGTGACAAACTGCAGATTAAAATGAAATCTATGGTGGTCGCGTAGTCTCCAAATTGAATTTAAAATGATAAAATAAAGTTTCATAGGCTTTGTCGCTAAGTCTCCAAAGGAAATATTAAAGAGAAGTTTTATTCAGCAATTAGGTGACTAAGGGTTGTCGCGAGGTCTCATAAAAGAAAAGAAGCATTCAGAGACTTAGCAATCAGAGTTTAATAAATGGAAAAGTAACCGTAGTCGCGGGGTCTCTGAATAAACTCAAAGTTAGGCTATTCTTCTAGCAACTTGGATTCTTTTAGTTGCATGATCGCCAGGAGTAAACCATAGTTAAGCCAAGGTAAAGAGAATCATGCAGTTTCCAGCTCTCCAGAAGAAATTAGAGTTAAGAGATTTGATCAGTGACAAGGACATAATGCATAGTCGCTAGGTCGCTAGATATGAAGAGTGATAGTTATAACGAGAAAAAAGTAAATGGAAGTTAAAGACATGACAATATGGGGATTTATCACCCAATAGGAATGCAGAGGATTAATGACTACGTGAAAAAGGTAGTTGAGATGTCCAAATAAAGAGCCAATCATATCAAAATGTGATTCTATTCGAGTTTTATAAGGGTTTTTTCTGAAAATGTACTCATTTGAATTTGATTTCCTGTCACATTCATGGGCTATAGCTAGGAATTCAATTAATACCATAGTATGTAAACTTGAAGGCATAAGTGATTGATTCCTCAATAATGAGCTGAGTACTTTGTGAAATTACCATAAAGGGATGATCTTAGGTTTATTTTCATTCGTCATGTATCCATAATTTTAGAGCGGGAAGTTTGCTAGGTTTTCTGTGTTTAAGAAGAAAAAATTGTTAATTTAGTAAATTTTTTATCAATTTCAAGGTGATTATTCAGTTTTTAGAGCTCTTGAATTATCTTCAGTGCACAGAGAAGGGTAAGGTGTTCTGGGAGAAGATTTGTTCCAATATCGGTAAAAAGGAAGTGGAGAACAGAACAAGATGAGTAAAGTAGTTAGTGTAGCATCTACCAGTGGGAAGAGCGATGATGTGGATGAAGATGCTAAGGGAAAGAGGAACTTCTATGATGATTTCTTGAAGTTACTACCTAGATCGACAAAAACAAGAGGACAAATGCCAACATATTGACAGATGAGTACTCCAATATCAGAGATGCCAAGACACCAGGGTCTACAGGTTTTTCTCTTTACAATTACTTTTATAAGAATGCTGATAAGGCCATACTAGTGTCAAACCCTTGGACCATTGGTTTGGCTAGGTTACTAGTTCTTGATGTTTTCATAGATGTAGACTTGTTTCTAGGTCTAGAAAACCACTATGACACCTTATCAAAGACAATTAAAAAGAATGATGGTACTACATTATTAATTTTGAATAGGAATTCTTTTATGCAAGCCTTTGGCTTTTATAGTACCATGTCTACTCAGATTAACCTCACAAAGCAAGAGGAAAGATATAGGTTACAGCCTGGGGTTGCTAGGAATCAATTACAGAAACATATCCTTAGTGAGGTAAAGAATCACATTGCCCCTATTCTAGGATCCACTGCACCCTATTTCTATAAAGACCTAAATTTTTATATCAAATACATTGCATATGCTTTATATAGAGTATCGGGTATAGATGGAGGTATTGAGAAGATTGGTGCAGGAATTTTGATGATGGTTTTAGATCTACAAGATGTGCATTCCAGCACTAGCTATGAATACATTCAATATATCATTAACAGAATGCATGAAGGGTTTATGGCCATCCAGAAAAAGGATAAAGAGCCCAAATTCTTACACTATTCTATTCTGATGCATCTTTTATTACATTTTAATTATGGCATCATAGATGTGAACAACTTAAACCCCCAAAGAATTTATTATAACTGGCCTAATCCTATCCAATTTTGGATTAAGATATGGAATTTCACTGCCGAGGACTGTGATTTCTGCAGATTTGAGAGTTGGATTATTTACCCTTTGGTGCAGAGCTTAGGTGTCAACAAAACTAGACTTCCGGTGAAGGTTTTACAACTCCTAAGACCATGTGAGTATGTTGACAAGTGGGAAGGTGACCACAATTGGGGAGACTTCTATCTAGAGGAGAATTTCACTATGATTAGAGTGTATGGATGCTCACATCCTCCCCATATCCTACCATATCATGTACCATCAAGAGTTGCTACAATAGAATTTATTTGGAAGCTTTTGTTAACTGATAATGAACACTTTGCACCACATAGGAAGGGGATATTAACCCCTAGGCAGTTCAAGATCTATCAATTTACAATTGGAAAAAGTGCCATTGATTTAGTAAGTAAATGGCTGGAAAGTTGTAAGATGGGAGCAGCACTGTATAGATATATCAATCCAGAGGGATTCATTATAGGAGCTAAGAGACTCCTAACTCTTACCATACCAAATACACATGTGCATGGTGATTGTGTGGAGGAGGATGCAACTAGGAATATAATTGATGAAGGAGAAGTAAGGATAAGAAGAGATAAAATCCAAGAGTTGTTGAATTTAGAAAGATAGATAAAAAGAAAAGGAGTAGCATTTGGAGGATTTTACCCTGATTTTCCATATTTTGATAAAATCAAAGCTATGCTGGACAACTTTTACACCCTCTGTGAACAGTTGGAAATATTCCTAGATGTAAAAAAGAAAGGACAAGAAGCTAAATATTCAGAGTCTAAATATGAAGATGAGAGTGAAGAAGAATATGTTAGTCCACCTCATATGGATCAACCACAACAAAATGTTGCAGAAGCAGTTCAGGCACAAGGAGAAGAGAGACATATTATAGACTTGACTAAAGTTTCTCAGCAAGATGATATAGATGAGCCTGATTTCAAGAGGCAAAAAGTTGATCTTGGTCATACATCTCATGCTAAGACTTACATAAGAAAGGAGAGAAAAAGGGATAGAGTAAGTGCTCTTGTTCCTGGTAACAGAGTATATGATCATAATTTGAGAAAGGAAATCAGGAAAGAAAAGAAATTGCAGCAAGAGGTAGAAGAAGACATTGAATCGCCTCTGAAAACATGTATTGATGAAAGATTGCTCCACCAATAGCAGTTTTTAAGCGATGATAAATTCATAAAGACTGATGAATTTAAAGATTTTCTTAGGTGGAAGAAATAGAGGCAAGTATCTGAGAAGTTGAGAATAGCTGGTGAAGAAGCAGTGACAAATGAAGCTCTCTTAGCTCTACAAACATATGATCCTGAAACTGAGTATATTACTCCTGAAGAAGCCAGAAAATTAGTATTGGAAAGTGGCATGTTTCTTGCTAAAGGCTGGGATTTAGCCTCAGCATTTATAATAGACCAGATAAGAAAGCAACCGGACCTAAAAATGACAACTGAGATCCAAATTGGTGATATAATAAAGGGATTTTGATATAGTCCAAATTCCCAAGCATTTTCCATGTGGAGTCTATGTCCTAAAGACCATAAGCCTCAATTGTTGAATATTCAAGAGAGCATGGTGGGGAACCAAATGGTATGGTCAGTATAGAACACAGGTGATTTGGAGATTTCCCAAATAATGACACACTGGGAACACTTGAATGAAGATAAGAAAAATTAATTGTCTGAAAAGTGTGAAGTTTTGGTAGAAGGGGTCAGTGCCCTGGCTAAGGATATAGAATTATGCCACATCAAAATTCATGAACTAGAGAGGGTAATTGCTGAATTAAACAAACAATTTCAAGAAAAGCCAGAAGTTGTATATGTACCCTCAGAGAAGCCTCCACATATAGAAGAAAAGGTTGAAATAGAGGAAGAAAAAAAATAGAGGATATGGCTAAAAGTGATAATAAGATTGCTATAAATGCATTGATGAATATACTTCAGCATAGGATTGATATCCTAAAAGATAAAATAGATATAATCCTAAATTCTTATAATAAGTTACCCATTTTGCATGCTGAAGTGATAGGGTATATCTCTACTTTAAACCCTTATTTTGTAACATGGTCTTCCAGGATACAACTATTTGAGAGGTTGGATTCTTTACAACCACATAGGCCAGATCTACTAGAGATTGTGACAGAGGTGGAGGATGAAATCAAGAAAATAAATGTGACTTTACCTTTCTTCAAAGGTAAATTAAATCAGATAGAGGCAAAGATGAGCCTATTTGGACAGAGCTTCAATAGATTTATTCCTCCACTTAAGAGAGAAGATTATTAGATTAAGGCCTTGGAGGCCTAGAAAAGTGAATTTGATAGTAGATTGCCTAGTAAAGAGGCATTTATCACAGATTATGATCTTGATATGGAAGGTTTCAATAAGATTTTAGATGAGGCTTTTAAAGTAGAGAGTGACATCAATAAATTCTTAGTGGATGTCAAAGGCATAACTGATGTCAGATGGGAAAGATAGAAAGCACAACTGCAGAGTATCCAGAGCTTCAATTGGCTTGCAGAGGAGGATGTGACAACATGGGATTTGAAGACAAAACCAAAGAAAAGAAGGCTACTAAAATAGAATAAGATGTCCTGGATGAAGAATAGAAAGGAACACTTGGCACCTGATCATTGAGCACAGGGAGGTTAGTAACCACAAACGACAATTGTAGGTTAGTCTGAAATGGTAGTCACTTGGTCTCAATACAAATATCAGATACTATCCTGAACACAATCAGACAAAGGCACCAAAATTCATGTTAAGACAAAAGAATATCAGATTTCATCCTTTATTCTTGTCTTCCCACCACTTGAAAGTTCTTGTATTTTGTCTTTTCTATGATTTTTAGGGTTAGGTTTCTTAAACCATCTGAAGCTTTTTGCATCCTTTCCTTAAGGATTCCAAGATGGTTTAAGACCTATATATAGATAAAATGTAATATTTTTGAAGAGAGATGAAATATATTGGCAAGCCAAACTTCTAGATTTTAGTCTGTGTTCTTTAAGCTCTTGGCCTTGATATGTACTGAAGCATAAATTTATAAATAAAATACAGTACAGCTTTATTCTATATTTTTATTGTCTCTTTACTTATTGTGTGTACTCTTTTATGTTTAATTTGTAAGTCATGTTAAACATATTGGCTATAAGGTAGCTATCTAATTATTTGCAAGTTTCTTCTAAGGGGAGAATTAAACTTTGTGAGTATTTTCAGAGAGTACAGCAGTAATTGAGGATTTGATATAACACTGTGGGAGTGACAGGGTAATTTGTAAGGCACTTTACCTGAGTTGTATGTAGGTTGTAAGGCATGCTACAGTATTCTTATTTGTTTATCTCTGTGGATTTATATCTTTTGACTCTATAGCCCAAGGATAGGCACTGGTCTAGAACTTGTTTGGTGATCCATCATCATCCAAATATTTAAAACTATTCAAAATCAATTACATTTACACAAAGAACATATAATTAAAATCAATTGTACTCACATATTTTACAATTTGAGTTTGTTGATTTCTTAAAGATAAAATAAAATAGGTTATTCCTCCTAGATTCATAAGAATCATAAAAGGAAAGAAGGATGAAATTTCTTATCATGTTGCTATCTATCATCATCAAGATAATCATTTGGATTGTTAAAATTATCCTCAGAGTAATCATTGTTATATGCATAGTTATCTACTTATCCATATAAGAACAGAGCATTCAACACATAAGCAAAATCCACTCTAAAGATACTGTCAAGTTAGTAATCAATCATAGGTAAAACCTGCCTGAGTCAGTGGATCTCAAAAAAGAAGGAGGTGATAATAGGTATCCCTAGTGTTATCAAAATACCTCATCAATTAGTGTTTTCTCTTGCTTGAGTCAAAGTTTCAAAGGCATTGGGAGTCATAGAGTTATTTAACTATTCAAGCATTTTTAGAGGCCCTGCAAGAAAAAACCCTAACAAATTGGTGACTCTACTGGGGAATCAAGTGATTAAAGATCATACCAGTTATAGTTGTCAAAATTTTCTTTTGATAGTATTCATTCATTCCTTACTATTGTTGGGTGGTGACTCTAAAGAAAATCTCTGAGATCAGTACAAATTTAGTAAATATCTTTCAAAATGAATACTAGGTCAAGAATGAAAAATAATCTTGAGAAGGCCTTTGATGGTGGAATCCCATCATTCTCAAGGATGGAGATGTCCTAGAGGAAGAAAAGAAACCAAGTTAGCATGGATGAAAATCCTCCAAGAGGTAAAGAAAGTAATACTAGGAGAGAGGTGAGCAGCAATCAGCCTTCTCATGATGGAAATACTTTAGAATATGAAGAAGCTGTGGAGAGAGTATTAGAAACACCTACAGTTACTTCTACTTCTAATGAAAGAGAGGAAACAAATACATCTAGTTCATATTTTGAAGAAGCTCCCTCTGATGAGCTGGCAAATGAGGACCAAGACATCAAAATATAAAAGGTATAGAGAGGGCTCAAAAGGACCAAGAAATACCACTTACTTATAGAGCTTCTACTTCACAGAAGGACAAGGACAAAGGTAAGCAAAAAATGACTGAATACAAAAATGAAGAACCTAGGTTTCAGAAGCCTTTAACAAAGAAAATGTCCAAGTTAGATATTGATTTGGAGAAATTAAGAATTAAAAAGGAGACCATGGAAAATATGCTAGAAAAGGCACAAATGGAATCTGTAATAATTGAAATGAAGAAGAAAATAGATTTTCTGCAGTCTTCCAAATATTCATGAGTAGAGAATACTATAGCTTTCAAAGCAAAAGCTACTACTTTTAAAGAGAATGATAGTTTTCAAAGAAAACCATTGCATACTGAAAGGTATAAATAGTTTAACTTCATTGGTATCCTTGGATATCCTAATGCATTCCCAAAAGATGTGAGTGATATAGGAGAAAAGCTCCCAAAGTTTGCAGGTAACAATGTTATTTCTTGTGAAACACATTTAAGAAAGTTCATTGATTTTGTTGATGATTTAAATATCACTCATGAGGATGTATTAATGAAGATTTTTTTTCAATCTCTAGTAGAAGATGCTAGAGAATGGTTTAGAAGTCTTTCTAATGGTTCTGTTTCTTCCATGGATGAGTTAATTAAATTATTTAAAAATCGGTATGGTGATAAAACAAATAAAGGATTTTTGTTGAATGAATTCAATAACATCAAAAAGAATTATAATGAAGAGGTCACTGAGTTTAATACCAGATTTCAAAGAGCTATGCACAAGTTGTTTCAGAAGATAAGGGTGGATGAAGAGGTATGTTTAGAAACTTATTTAAATGCCTTCAATTCTAAAATGGGATATGCTCTTAGGGATAAAAACTCTAGAACTCTTACTGATGCTTATAAGATAGTAGTGAATATTGAAATGAACAAAAGAGTGTCTGGTAAATTAAATAGGAGAGATGACTCAAGGTTTAGTAGGAGCAACCTAAAAGAACCAGAATATAAGGAATATAGGGCTCCTCAGAACAATAGGCCTTCTTACAATAATACATATAATCCTCAAAATAGAATGCAAAATCATCCTTATGGAACTCAGTTTAAGGATGGGAAGCCTATTGTTCCACCTAGAAAGGAGAAAACTGATAACATAACTCCAGACCCTCTACATAAAATTGTTTTCCATTTTTGCAATGATGATCTCTGGTGTGAAGCTTGTGAAGCCCCACATAACCTTGATTTTTGTATTGTTTCCTTAGATTTAAGAGTAAATGAAGAACAAGGAAATGATGATGGTGAACAATGTGATCATAATATGACAAATACATATTCATGTCATGATATAGATTCAGATACTGAAAATGAAAATTATGATTTATATAGTTCACAAGGAAATATAGAGGTCAGTCATCAACAACTTTTATTAGATAGTGAAGTATAAAAGACTGATGACCATATAAGGTGTTATGCACAGAATAGTCAAGATGTGCCTTTAGTCAGGAAAGCTTCAGATGAAGAGAAAGCACGGATCACTATAGATTTGGTAAATAAGGCTAGAAGCAATTACCATTTAAGAAATAGAGTAGTGGGAGGTTCTGGTAGTCAGCCATCAGGTGTGTTTATAAAATAAAAGAAAATAGACACCAAATATGCACAAAAGAAGGATGGATGTGGGGAAAATGCATGCAAGCCTAAGGTCAAAGTTGTAACAAAAGTTATAGAACCTGTAGTTGTACATGAAGTAAAAGCAAAAGTACAAGAAGTATGTCCTCCTTCTAAGTTAGAAAACAAAAAATATCAGAAAGAGGAACCAACTCTGAACATACACACTGAGGAAAATATCATTACTATTGAAAAATCTAAGTCCTCATATGTAAAATATACTCCAATTGACATGGGACACTGTTTATCCCAAATGACTGTGAAAGTACCATTTTTAGAAATGATGAGAATTAAAGAACATAAGGAGAAGGTTCTATCATTATTAAATAGTGTACCCACAATAAAGATGCAAAATACAGAGAAGATTGATAAGAGATCAATTAACAAAGGGAAAGAAGTTGAAATATTGACTTCTAAGATTCCTCAAATTTTCTTGAACGCAACTTCTTCCCCTAAAGTTGTTGACCCATTTTTTCTTTCATTGGTGATTAATGGAAGGATGTTAAAAAATTGTATGATTGATTCAGGAGCATCAAACACTATTATGCCAGTGGAGATTATGAGGTCTATGGGATTACAGGTTGACACTCCTCATGGGAGATGTCAAGCAATGGACTCTAGAGAAGTCCTTGTGATTGGTACCATTGAGGCTATGCCTTATAAATTAGCTATATGTCCTGATGTGGTAATGACTATGAATGTTCTTGTTGTTGATATACCACCACATTATGGGATGGTGTTTTCAAGAAAGTGGAGTGCTTCAATGGGAGGAAGTATACAAAGTGAATTATCATATGCTAATTTCAACATTGCTGGAGATAATGCTAAGGTGTCAAGGGAGGGTAGAACTCCTCACATGATAGCTAACATAAATTGTTGCATTGAATATGTGGATATGGAGAATTTCAGAGTGCAAAAGAATGACCATTACCATCAAAGTAAAAATATGGATCCTTTGGTCAAATAATTAAATGTACAAAGTAATAGATTGTGGAAAATGTATTTTGATGGAGCTTGCTCAAAAGAGGGCTCAAGGGCTAGTGTGTTATTGATATCTCCATCGGGTACAAATTTTAAATATTCCTTTTTATTGGCCTTCCAATATACAAACAATACTATAGATTATGAAGTTTTGTCTTTAGGGCTAGAGATTGCCATCAAACATGGAATTAAATGTTAAAAAGTTTTTGGTGATTCTGAATTAGTGGTAGCCCAGATCAGATCCAAATATGCAGTAAAGAATGACAGATTAAAAATGTGTAAATATGCTATTTGGGATCAAATTGAAATGTTTGATGCCTTTGATATAAGTTGGATAGAAAGGTCAAAGAATATAATGGTAAATTTCTTAGCAAATGTTGCTTTGAAAACTGATGATCAGACCTTACTTGGGGTATCAATATTGGAAGTCAAGACAAGGCCGGTTATTCCAGATAACATATACAACTGGCAATTTTTTCAGGATGACCAAGATATTCTGAAGTTCATTCAATGTCTGGACCATTATGAGAACCCTAGCATTGATTGCAGTACATTACTTGAAACTCATGATGGTAAAGATTATGTTTTAGGAAGTGAGGTTGTTCAATTAGGTTCTAATCAGATTCCCAGGGGTCTGGTTGAACTTGAAGCATTGTTTAGTAATCAACATAATGATTCAAAAAAAGTAAGCAATGCTAAAATTGAGGACTTGGAGGAAATAAATTCAGGATTAGAAACTAGTCCTCAAATTGTCTACATTGGAAAAGGTTTAGATTCCCACATAAGAAAAAATTTGATTAAACTATTGAGAAACTATAAGCATGTTTTTGCATGGTCATATGAAGACTTGAAAGCTTATAGGGAAGACCTTTTCTAGCATGAAATCCCACTGAAATCAGAGATAAAACCATTTAGACAAAAATAGAGGCCTATTAACTCATTGTTGGCTCCTAAGATGCAGCAAGAGTTGATGAAGTTGAAAGATGCTGGGATAATCTAGCCAATCAGACATTCAACATGGGTCTCAAACTTGGTGCCAGTAAGAAAAAAGAATGGCAACATACGATTGTGTGTGGATTTTAGGAATTAAAATATTGCTTCATTAAAAGATAATTATTCATTGCCTAATATGGAAGCAATGTTACGCAAGGTGATCAGTTGTGAGTTGTTGTCTATGATGGATGGTTTCTCAGAATATAACCAGGTCTTAGTTAAAGAATCAAAATAGTACAAAACTACATTTACCACTCCATGGGGAACCTATGTTTATATTAGAATGCCATTTAGACTGAAAAATGTAGGAGCAACTTTTCAAAGGGCCATCAATGTTGCTTTTAAGGAATTCATTGATTTATTTATGGTCATTTATCAAGATGATTTAACTGCATATTCTAAGAGAGCTGAGGATCATTGTGAGCACCTAGGTAAAATTTTCAATAAAGCTTTAGAATATGGTGTTTCGTTGAATCCAAAGAAATGTCATTTTGCAGTATGAGAGGGAAAGTTGCTTGGACACAGTGTCTAAGGAGGGGGTAAGAATAGACACTGAAAGAGTGGAAACAATTCAAAAAGTTATTGCTCCAAAGAACCTAAAAGGAGTACAATCTTTCTTAGGAAAGATCAATTTTGTCAGAAGGTTTATAGAAAATTTTGCAGAGATTGTCAAACCTATTGTAAATTTTCTAAAGAAAGATGCAAAATTTATTTGGAATGAAGAAGCCCGACAGGCATTTGAGAAAATAAAGAAAGTAGTACAAGAGGCTCTAGTTCTAAAATCTCCAGATTATAGTAAGCCCTTTTCTTTGTTTTCATTTGCATCTTATCATACAATTGTTGTTGTTTTACTACAAAAATATGAACAAGGATTTGAACATCCAATAGATTTTTATAGTAAATCTCTACAAGTTGCAGAACTTAATTATGAGATGATGGAGAAGCAAGCTTATACTTTGGTAAAAGTTGTAAAGTCTTTTAGGCCATATTTGGTCTGTGCCCAGGTACAAGCATATGTTCCTCACTCAGCAGTGAAAGATATTCTTACACAGTCAGAAGTTATAGGTAAGAGATGTCAGTGGATAAACAAAATACAAGAATTCAATCTTGAAATCCATATTACAAAGTTAAGAAGAGGCCAAGGTTTGGAAAAACTCATGACAGGAGAAAACTTGGATTTAGTACAAGTAAATCATACAGAGACACATAATCAAACTATTACAAGTATAGAAAGAAAACCATTTTATACTGATATTGTGTTTTTCCTAAAAAAATGCCAAGTGTCCTGATTATATGACAGAAAATTAGAAAAGAAATCTGAAGTTGCAAACCCAAAGATACACTTTGATTCAAGGAGACTTGTATTGGAAGGATAAGAATGGTGTATTGTTGTTATGTTTAGATAAATACCAAGCTGAAAAGGTTTTAAGTGAAATGCATGTAGGAGAATGTGGAGGTCATTTTTCTGCCAAGACTACTACCCACAAGATTTTAATGGCTGGGTACTATTGGCCCAGTTTATTTAAAGATACCTATGAATATGTCAGAAAGTGTGAGCCTTGTCAAAGGTTCTCAAATAAGCTTAAATTTTCAGGAGCTCTGTTGTTAAACCTAGTGAGTACTGAAGCCCCTTGTACTATGTGGGGAATTGATTTCATTGGTGAATTTCAAGAGAAATCTAGTGGGGGACACAGTTGGATATTGGTAGCCACAGATTATTTTACCAAATGGTTGAGGTCATTCCTACAAAAAAGGCAACAAGCAGGGTAGTCACTAAATTTCTAATGGAAAATATTATGACTAGATTTGGTGTACCTTCTAAATTAGTAATGGATAATGCCATGAGTTTTAGATCAGAAGAAATAACAGATTTCTATGAGAAATATGGAGTTACAATATCATATTCATCCCCATATCATCCACAGGAAAACAGACAAGCTGATTCTAGTAATAAAAATATTTTGAAAATATTGAAAAAGACTCTTGAAAAGAATAAAAGGGCATGGCATACCAAACTAAAATTAGCACTTTGGGCTAATAGAATAACAGTTAAGAGAGCAACATGCAAGTCTCCATTTGAGCTAGTATATGGTTTACAGTCAAGAATGCCTATCAATAATTTGTTACCAGTATATCAGTTTATACAAGCAGAATAGTTAGATGTTTTTGATATTATAATAGAATGATCCAGTTGGTAGAGTTGGACAAGACAAGAAGAAATAGCCAGAAAAAAACATTAAGTTACAACAGAAGATGAAATACATGTTTGACAAAAGGGCTACTGAAAGAAAGTTCCAACCAGGTGACTTAGTTCTTCAGTGGAATGTGAGAGCAGAAGATAAAGGAAAGCACAAGAAGTTTGAGTCTTTATGGCTTGGACCATTTTTTGTCTCATAGAGCTTTGGAAAAGATTACTACCTATTGAAGAATATGAATGGAGAAGATTTTGAGTTGCCTGTGCATGGGCAATTTCTCAAGCCTTTTTTTAGTTAAGAATCAAATTTCATGCACAAGTATGTACCATATTGTTTATAGTTTCTTTTAGTTGTGTGTTTCCCTTCTGTTTTAGGTTAGGCAGCATTGCCTTTGATTTTTGATATAGTCTGCAACCAGAGATTCTGTGATTCTTTGCCATAAACTATGTTTAGCTATCCTCAGATAGAGCCACTGTTGGTTGTATTCCTAGTTGTTGAAGTTTTCCCTAAAATTTTGTTGTCCTCCTGTCAAATTTTTATCCAAAATCTGAAAATTTGTCCAAATTTGAAAAATCCCTATGAAAATCTTATGTTCTTAGGTCAAAATCCAGAGGAGTAGTGAAAAATCCTAAGTCCTAAGCTTTCTTCTATGAAAAAATGCAAAAAGCCCTAAATTGTCAATCGAGTTTCTATTTTTGCATTACCTTTTTGAAAAACTTAAGTTATGAAAAAGTAATGTGGCTTTTAAGTGTTCACCTAGTCACTTAATCCTAAAAGAATATTCCATTTCATTGCAAGACTTGGCGATTAACTTTAGTCGGGATGTCTCTGAAAAGAAAAGAATATACCTTATAAGTCATGAGACTTAGCGATAAGTCTTTATCGTGAAGTCTTCCAATGGATAAGTTATGATCTAGCGACATGGAGACAAAAGGTTAGGTTGCGGTGTCACGTAATATATCCTGCAGTCAGTAAATTATCATGAGACTTAGCGATTCCTTCAGTCGAGAAGTCTCCAGATCAGAACATAGTTAATGATGAGTTAAAAGGATTTAGTCGCCATGTCTCTAGATAAAAGGTGAGTTAAGTAAAAAGTTTAGAGACTTGGCGATAAATTGCAGATTAAAATGAAACATATGGTGGTCGTGTAGTCTCTAGATTTAATTTAAAATGATAAAATAAAGTTTCATAGGCTTTGTCGCTAAGTCTCCAAAGGAAATATTAAAGAGCAGTTTAATTAAGTGATTAGGAAACTAAGGGTTGTCGTGAGGTATTGTAAAAGAAAAGAAGCATTCAGAGACTTAGCGATCAGAGTTTAATAGATGGAAAAGTAATCGTAGTTGCGGGGTCTCTGAATAAACTTAGAGTTAGGCTATTCTTCTAGCAACTTGGATTATTTTAGTCGCGTGATCGCCAAGAGTAAACCACAGTTAAGCCAAGGTGAAGAGAACCATGCAGTCACCAGATCTCCAGAAGAAATTAGAGTTAAGAGATTTGATCAGTGACAAGGAGACAATGCATAGTCACTAGGTCGCCAGATATGAAGAGTGATAGTTATGACTAGAAAAAAGTAAATGGCAGTTGCTGACATGACAATATGGAGATTTATCATCCAATAGGAATGCAGAGGATTAATGACTATGTGAAAAAGGTAGCTAAGATGTCCGATAAAGAGCCAATCATATCAAAATGTGATTCTATTCAAGTTTTATAAGGGTTTTTTCTGAAAATGTACTCATTTGAATTTGACTTCCTATCACATTCATGGGCTACGGCTAGGAATTCAATTAATACCATAGTATGTACACTTGAAGGCAGAAGTGATTGATTCCTCAATAATGAGTTGAGTACTTTGTGAAATTACCATAAAGGGATGATCTTAGGTTTATTTTCATTCATCTTGTATTCAAAATTTCAGAGCGGGAAGTTTGCTAGGTTTTATGTGTTTAAGAAGAAAGAATTGTTAATTTAGTAAAAATTTTATCAATTTCAAGGTGATTATTTAGTTTTTAGAGTTCTTGAATTATCTTCAGTGCACAAAGAAGGGCAAGGTGTTCTGGGAGAAGATTTGTTCCAATATCGATGAAAAGGAAGTGGAGAACAGAACAAGATGAGTAAAGAAGTTAGTGTAGCATCTACCAGTGGGAAGAGTGATGATGTGGATGAAGATAATAAGGGAAACAAGAACTTCTCTGATGAGTTATTGAAGCTACTACCTGGATCGACACAAAACAAGAGGGAAAATGCCAACATATTGACAGATGAGTACTCCGATATCAAAGATGCCAAGACACCAGGGTCTACTAGTTTTTCTCTTTATAATTACTTTTATAAGAATGTTGATAAGGTCATACCATTGTCAAACCCTTGGACCAGTGGTTTGGCTAGGTTACTAGTTCCTGATGTTTTTGTAGATGTAGACTTATTTCTAGGTCTAGAAAACCACTATGACCCCTTATCAAAGACAATTAAAAAGAATGATGGTACTACATTATTAATTTTGAATAGGAATTCTTTTATGAAAGCCTTCAGCTTGTATAGTACCATGTCTACTCAGATTAACCTCACAAAGCAAGAGGAAAGATATAGGTTACAGCCTGGGGTTGCTAGGAATCAATTACAGAAACATATCCTTAGTGAGGTAAAGAATCACATTGCCCCTATTCCAGGATCCACTGCACCCTATTTCTATAAAGACCTAAATTTTTATATCAAATACATTGCATATGCTTTATATAGAGTATTGGGTATAGATGGAGGTATTGAGAAGATTGGTACTAGAATTTTGATGATGGTTTTAGATCTACAAGCTATGCATTCCAGCACCAGCTATGACTACATTCAATATATCATTAACAGGATGCATGAAGGGTTTGTGGCCATACAGAAAAAGGATAAAGAGCCCAAGTTCTTACACTATTCTATTCTGATGCATCTTTTATTGCATTTTAATTATGGCATCATGGATGTGAACAACTTAAACCCCCAAAGAATTTATTATAACCGGCCTAATCCTATCCAATTTTGGATTGAGATATGGAATTTCACTGCCAAGGACTGTGATTTCTGTGGATTTGAGAACTGGATTGTTTACCCTTTGATGCAGAGCTTAGGTGTCAACAAAACTAAACTTCCGGTGAAGGTGTTACAACTCCTGAGACCATGTGAGTATGTTGACAAGTGGGAAGGTGATTACAAATGGGGAAACTTATATTTAGAGGAGAATTTCACTATGATTAGAGTGTATGGATGCTCACATCCTCCCCATACCCTACCATATCATGTACCATCAAGAGTTACTACAATGGAATTTATTTGGTAGCTTTTGTTAACTAATAATGAACACTTTGCACCACTTGGGAAGGGGACATTAACCCCTAGGAAGTTCAAGATCTATCAATTTACAATTGGCAAAAGTGCCATTGATTTAGTAAGTAAATGGCTGGAAAGTTGTAAGATGGGAGCAGCATTGTATAGATATATCAATCCAAAGAGATTCATTATAGGAGCTAAGAGACTCCTAACTCCTACCATACCAAATACATATGTGCATGGTGATTGTGTGGAGGAGGATGCAACTAGGAATATAATTGATGAAGGAGAAGTGAGGATAAGAAGAGATAAAATCCAAGAGTTGTTGAATTTAGAAAGATAGATAAAAAGAAAAGGAGTAGCATTTGGAGGATTTTACCCTGATTTTCCATATTTTGATAAAATCAAAGCTATGTTGGACAACTTTTACACCCTCTGTGAATAGTTGGAAAGATTCCTAGATGTTAAAAACAAAGGACAAGATCTTGAATATTCAGAGTCATAATATGAAGATGAGAGTGAAGAAGAATATGTTAGTCTGCCTCATATGGATCAACCACTACAAAATGTTGCAGAAGCAGTTCAGGCACTAGGAGAAGAGGGACATATTATAGACTTGATTGAAGTTTCTCAGCCTGATGATATAGATGAGCCTGCTTTCAAGAGGCAAAAATTTGATCTTGGTCATACATCTCATGCTAAGACTTACATAAGAAAGGAGACAAAAAGGGATAGAGTAAGTGCTCTTGTTCCTGGTAGTAGAATATATGATCATAATTTGAGAAAGGAAATCAGGAAAGGAAATAAATTACAACAAGAGGTAGAAGAAGACATTGAATTGCCTCTGAAAACATGTATTGATGAAAGATTGCTCCACCAACAGCAATTTTCAAGCGATGATAACTTCATAAAGACTGATGAATTTAAAGATTTTCTTAGGTGGAAGAAATAGAGGCAAGTTTCTGAGTAGTTGAGAATAGCTGGTGAAGAAGCAGTGACAAATGAGGCTCTCTTAGCTCTACAAACATATGATCCTAAAAATGAGGATATTACTCTTGAAGAAGCCATAAAATTAGTATTGGAAAGTGGCATGTTGCTTGCTGAAGGCTAGGATTCAGCCTCAGCATTTATAATAGACCAAACTAGAAAGAAACTAGACCTAAAAATGACAACTGAGATCCAAATTGGTGTTATAATCAAGGGATTCTGATATAGTCCAAATTCCCAAGCATTTGCCATGTGGAGTATATGTCCTAAAGACCAGAAGCCCCAATTGTTGAATATTCAAGAGAGCATGGTGGGGAACCAAATGGTATGGTTAGTACAAAAAATAGGTGATTTGGAGATTTCCCAAATAATGACACACTGGGCACACTTGAATGAAGATAAGAAAATGCAATTGTCTGAAAAGTGTGAAGTTTTGGTAGAAGGGGTCAGTGCCCTGGCTAAGGATAGAGAATTATGCCACATCAAAATTCATTAACTAGAGAGGGTAGTTGCTGAATTGAAAAAATAGTTGCAAGAAAATTGAGAAGTTGTATATGTACCCTTAGAGTAGCCTCCACATATAGAAGAAAAGGTTGAAACAGAGGAAGAAGAAAAAATAGAGGATATGGCTAAAAGTTATAACAAGATTGTTGTAAATGCATTGATGAATATACTTCAGCATAGGATTGATATCCTAAAAGATAAAATAGATATAATCCTAAATTCTTATAATAAGTTACCCATTTTGCATGTTGAAGTGACAGGGTATATCTCTACTTTAAACCCTTATTTTGTAACATGGTCTTCCAGGATACAACTATTTGAGAGGTTGGCTTCTTTACAGCCACATAGGCCAGATCTACCAGAGATTGTGACAGAGGTGGAAGATTAAATCAAGAAAATAAATGTGACTTTACCTTTCTTCAAAGGTAAATTAAATCAGATAGAGGCAAAGATGAGCCTATTTGGACTGAGCTTAAATAGATTTATTCCTCCACTTAAGGGAGAAGATGATCAGATTAAGGCCTTGGAGGCCTGGAAAAGTGAATTTGATAGCAGACTACCTAGTAAAGAGGCATTTATCACATATTCTGATCTTGATATGGAAGGTTTCATTAAGATTTTGGATGAGGTTTTTAAACTAGAGACTGACATCAATAAATTCTTAGTGGATGTCAAAGGCATAACTGATGTTAGATGGGAAAGATAGAAAGCACAACTGCAGAGTATCTAGAGCTTCGATTGGCCTGCAGAGGAGGATGTGATAGCATGGGATTTGAAGACAAAATTGAAGAAAAAGAAGGCTGCTGAAATAGAAGAAGATGTCCTAGATGAAGAATAGAAAGGAACACTTGGCACCTGATCATTGAGCACAGGGAGGTTAGTAACCACAAAGGACAAGTGTAGGTTAGCCTAAAATGGTGGTCACTTGGTCTCAATACAAATATTAGATACTATCCTGAACAAAATCAGACAAAGGTGCCAAAATTCATGTGAAGACAAAAGAAGATCATATTTCATCCTTTATTCTTGTCTTCCCACCACTTGAAAGTTCTTGTATTTTGTCTTTTCTATGGTTTTTAGGGTTAGGTTTCTTAAACCCTTTGAAGCTTTTTGCATCCTTTCCTTAAGAATTCCAAGATGGTTTAAGACCTATATATAGATCAAATGTAATAGTTTTGAAGAGAGATGAAATATATTGGCAAGCCAAACTTCTAGATTTTAGTCTGTGTTCTTTAAGCTCTTGGCCTTGATATGTACTGAAGCATAAATTTTTAAGGCACTTTACCTGAGTTGTATGTAGGTTTTAAGGCATCCTACTGTATTCTTATTTGTTTATCTCTGTGGATTTATATCTTTTGACTCTATAGCCCAAGGATAGGCACTGATCTAGAGCTTGTTTAGTGATCCATCATCATCCAAATATTTAAAACTATTCAAAATCAATTACATTTACACAAAGAACATATAATTAAAATCAATTGTACTCACACAGTTTACAATTTGAGTTTGTTGATTTCTTAAAGAGAAAATCAAATAGGTTATTCCTCCTAGATTCATAAGAATTATAAAAGGAAATAAGGATGAAATTTCCTATCATGTTGTTATCTGTCATCATCAAGATAATGGTTTGGATTGTTAAAATTATCCTCAGAGTAATAATTTTTATTTGTATAGTTATCTATTTATCCATATAAGAATACAGCATTCAGCACATAAGAAAAATCCACTCTAAAGATGTTGTCAAGTCAGTAATCAATCATAGGTAAAACATGCCTGAGTCAGTGGATCTCAAAAAAGAAGGAGGTGATAATAGGTATCCCTAGTGTTATCAAAATACCTCATCAATTAGTGTTTTCTCTTGCTTGAGTTAGAGTTTCAAAGTCATTGGGAGTCATAGAGTTATTTAAGTATTCAAGCATTTTTAGAGGCCCTTCAAGAAAAAACCCTAACAGGAAGCATAGGAGTTAGCCCTAATTTCCAAAGTAGACATCAGAACTGATTGGATCATTGACAGCGAATGCTCTCATCACATGACAGGTGATAAAGATAGATTTTTTCATCTATACAAGTACAAAGGTGGTATGGTTAGATTTGGAGATAACACTCCCAAACATATCATAGGTAGAGGATCTATCACCCTGGATGGAAAGAATAAGACAGATGATGTTCTATATGTTGATGGATTACATCACAATTTACTAAGTGTTGGATAGCTACTTGATAAATTTTATCATTTGGAATTCAAAGACAACAAATGCATTATTAGCAACAAAGAAGGAGACATGATTGCATTAGGCTCAAAGACAAAAGGTAATGTTTTTCAGTTCAATTTAGATGTAAGTTGTTTTGTTGCAAAAGTGGATGATAGTTTGTTATGGCACAAGAGACTATGTCATATCAATTTTGACAATATAGTAAAGATAAGCAATGTCAAGGCAGTTAGAGACCTTCCAAGTATTGCAAAACTAGTTGACAAAATGATACATGGGAGTTGGTTCCTAGACCTAGTGACAAAAACGTGACTGGAACAAAGTGGGTATTCAGGAACAAGATGAATGAAGATGGTACAGTGGTCAGAAACAAAGAAATACTAGTGTGTAAAGGATATGTGCAGAGGGAAGGGATAGATTACATTAACACATTTTCCCCTGTGAGAAGACTAGAAGCCATTAAGTTATTCTTGGCCTATGCAACATTCAAAGACTTCAAAGTATATCAAATGGATGTTAAATCAGCCTTTTTGAATGGTGACTTGAAGGAAGAAGTCTACATAGAATAGCTTGAAGGATTTAATCTATCAGATAAACTAGACATGGTATGCAGATTGAAGAAAGCACTTTATGGACTTAAACAGGCCCCAAGAGCTTGGTATGAGAGACTAGATGGTTATCTTACCAAGATTGGATTTAAGAAAGGAGAAGAAGACTGTAACCTATTCACAAGAGAGACACCTGATGGATTATTACTTGTTGCCATATTTTTTGATGATATTATCTTTGGAGGTAATGGCAAGCTTAGTGCAGAATTTGCAAAAGAAATGCATAATGAATTTGAAATGAGCATGGTTGGCCCTATAAAACATTTTTTGGGATTAAATGTAAAGTAGACAGATAAAGGACTATTTATAAATCAGTCCTAATATGTGAAGGAAATATTGAAGACTTTCAAGATGGAAGACTGTAAGCCAGTATGCACTCCTATGATAATAGGATGCAAGCTTTCTAAAGAAGATGGTTCCGCAGCAGTTGACAAGACATTGTATAAGTCTATGATTGGAAAACCTATATATCTTACTCAATCTAGACCAGACATATCTAATGTAGTTGGAATTTTTGGTAGATTTGCAGCAGAACCAAAATAGAATCACCTAATGGCAATAAAGAGAATATTCAGATATCTAAAGGGAACTATAGACTATGGTTTATGGTATCCTAAATCAGAGAATGTACAACTTCATGTGTATACATATGCAGATTGGGCAGGTTGTATTGATGACAGGAAGAGTACTTCTAGAGGAGAAGTATTTCTTGGTGATAGGTTGGTTTCTTGGGTAAGCAAGAAGCAGAATTGTATCTCTCAGTTGACAACAGAAGATGAATATGTTACAGCAGCATTGAATTGTTCAACAATGGTTTGGATCAAGCATATGGTTAAAGATTTTGGTATACAGGTTGATTATCCTATTTTTATTCACTGTGATAACACCAATACTATCAACATATCCAAGAACCATGTGATGCACGCAAAGACAAAGCACATTGAGATTAACTACCATTTTCTTAGATAAAAAGTTGCAGATAATGAAGTAAAATTAGACTATGTAAGCACCAAAGAATAGTTGGAAGATATTTTCACAAAGCCTTTATCAAAAGATACTTTTGAGTATCTCAAGGAGAAGTTGGGATTAATTCCCTCTCCTGAGTTTGATTAGATAAAGCAGCAAAAACATCAGTCCATAGTGACTAATGAATGGTTGACTACTCTACTTCTGGAGTAGTCCCTGTGCCTAATTGTTTATGGCACCCTTTGCCATTGATGTCAAAGGGGGGGTATATAGTAAGGGGGAGCATATACTCTAGGGGAGTATAAACATAGATAGAGAAGTTGCAGTAGTGTAGAGGAATCTTTGATGAGGATATTGAGAAGATTGTAAAAAAGAAAGAACAAACCATGTGCTAAA
This sequence comes from Thuja plicata, assembly GCA_018584345.1. NCBI lineage: Eukaryota > Viridiplantae > Streptophyta > Pinopsida > Cupressales > Cupressaceae > Thuja > Thuja plicata. The sequence continues at coordinate 1,772,614 of MU228201.1, read as the reverse complement.
GATGTTTTTAATATCATATGTTGCCATCAATGTCAAAGGGAGAGATTGTTGGAGATTTACTTCTGACAGCTAGTTGATTGTATGTTTGTCATTGATGACAACATATAATATACAGTATTGTTCTGTATGTACTTATCATAATGATGTTATCAAGCCTTGCGTGGTTATATTCATGTTGTAGACATGCTTTTTATGTTTTGTTCATACACGCAGACTCAGATATGAAGTTTCAGTTGTGTTGTGTAATTTTGTTAATGGCAGATACAGTTTCTAGAGTTTGTCTGTACAGAGCCGATGTATTGCATTGGTTCTTGATTTGTGCCTATCTTCGGGATATGCGTGTGTATATTCGAGTTTAATTATGAGTTGAAGATATTTATCTAAAGGTGCCAAACGTGTTTCAACAAGATTGCAATGTTAGAGTTAATTTGGTGAGGCCGACTTAGTGAAGCGTTGCATCTATTCGGATTATATTGCGCAGTTGTAATTATCCTTGCATGGTTAGTTAAGCCTACAAGGATATTATGAAGAGTTTCCTAATAGGTCCCATGATCTCATACTTTGAGGAAGATAATTATAGTAGTTCATTTGTGGAATGCTAAGTGTGAATGAGAAGACAAGATACAAAAAAAGTACATAGAAGAATATCATTTGTGTTTCATTCATCAAGGATCTATGTGAAGAAGAAGTGAAAGATTACAATACATTGGAATTGATCAAGACAGTAGGTCTACTCTACAGTTCATCATCAGATATAGTGCATATCTGTTCTACAGAAGGTTGTAGCCTTCACCATTGAAGCTGTGAGCTTTTGGACAGTGAGTCCTCACCCTTAATAGGATTATTTGTAAAAGACTCCTAACAGGGTCAGACCCTTAACCAAGTCACTATAATTATTGCATTGTAAAGAACAACTCCTAACATGGTTGCAAGATCTTCTAATATGGATTATTATAAACAAGTATAGTTCATTGTGGGTGTTAACTCCCACCGGGGTTTTTACCATTTGGTTTCCCCATAACCAAATTGTGGTGTTGTCTATTGTGTTATCTGAATGTGCTTTTACTTTATTGTATTCTAGAGTTAATAAAAGAAAATAATTAAATTAGCTGATAACTACTTCACCCCCCCCTCTCAGTTATCCTTTGGGACTATTCTAACAGTTTCCACCACCAACATGCATATTGTTGAATTGATCATTGTGTTGTTGGGCCAAGAGTCTATCTTTCTCTTCTTGGTAGGCCTTCCTTTCCATTTCCAAAAATTTTTTTCTCTCCAACTCTAGGAGTCTAAATTGCTCTTCCTTTTTAGCTTGTCCATCTAGGAAGGCTTTCTTTTCACGCTCAATTCTCTTGATTCTTTCACTCATGTATCTTGAAGGAATTTTGGGCAGTGAACTTGATCCTAAATGTTTGAACAAATCATTGGTATATGTTGTGTTCACTTGTGTATCATAAGGCTCATCATTTTGGTTGTCATGATGCAATTGTACTTCTTGATAGGCTCGTTGCTTATCTCTTTCAGCCCTTTGGTGTGCATCCATATATCTAGTTGAGATAAGGGGTGAGACTGATCGATTTCCATGAGAGGAATGACCAACTGGAATGGAATCTCTATGTTTCTCAAATATATCATCAAGACGTTTATCCATATCCTCCCTATCTCGTCGAGTCAATGTGTAAATCATATCCATATCTGAATGAGATGCTGCTAAGGGGGTACTCAACTCACTAAGGTGACTCTTGGAGTCAAAACAAACTTCAGAATTGTTCCTAGATGATTGATCAAATATGGGCACTTTTCCCTTACATTTTTGGCGAGTTTGAACTAAGGGTAATTGGTTAAAAACAACTTGAGGTTGCTTTCCTTGATTTACTTGATATCTTATTGTAACTAGTATGAAAAAAAGGGTACTAGGTGATAAGATGACCCTAAGAAATGTTGGTACCAAACTAGGATAGTAAAAGCACTCACTTGTCCAAAAGAGAAGTGATAAGATAGAATTTAGCAAGAGGTATAAACCAACAGTGCCACAGAGGTGCCCAATAAATGGGTGAATACCCTAACACATATGGATCAGGAGGATGATTTACCAAAGTTATATTGATTGAATTTGAATTTTGTATGGAAGTGAATGGAAAAGAGATTACTAAGACTCTCCAAGTGTGTTATCAAAGGATCTAAAGGTTTATCTTCTCAACAAGGACAGTTTCTAGCTCACCAACTCTAAGCAAGGTCACTTGTGAAACCAAATATTACTAGTTCAAGAGGTCAAAACGCAAGAATACAAAGTGTAAACAAGCTTCTAACAGTGGGGTAAGTGACCTAATCTATTCTAGATCAACCCAGGAAGACTGAAAATGACAGGATAGCAAAAATGAGCAAGTTGACAGTTTGACACTTAAGAATGCAGATTTGTTGATCATTTTGGTGTTTGTCTTAATGATTGGGTGTATGTTTTGATCTTTCACTCATGCAAGACACATCAAGAA
>MU228201.1:1747268-1769337 GCA_018584345.1 Thuja plicata | reverse complement strand
AGGCAACCTGCAAGATGATTTCATTAGTAGTCTTTGTTTGAGTCTTCTTTTTCAACATCCTGCAAACCACTGTTAGGCTGTAATCAAAGATAAGCATCAAGAACAACAAAGCCAAAGATTGGTCAGCGTTAGAAAAAATCATAAAATCAGAAATTTGATTGCATATTCAGAAATTAGATGAAAAATCATGCACTTTCAAAAAATGTTGCACTCAAAAATGTTACTGTATGAGCCCGTACGAGGCTTCAGAAGCTGTAAAATAGAGGATTAGACAAGTACAGTGATGAAAACCTGTAATTTATAATAAATCTGTGACTAAAATCCAAAAACTAAGAATGACCCATAAATCTTACAACAATTCTACCCAAAATTTTAAAAAAAATTACACTTAATTTGGACCTAAAATGAGCAAGATATGGTCATTTGAAGTTAGACTGCAATTTCAAAAACTCCAATGGTGAAGGCAAAGACTTTTCAAACCCTGCTGATGTCAGCAGACTGTGAGCTTAAATTTTACGGACTGGGGGCCGTCACAAAAGGCCCAGATTTTGATGGTTATACGGCCGTCAAATTTAACATAGTAAAAAAAATCTAATTTTCATTTTTTTTTTTAGAATTTTTTTTTTTAAATCTACCTCGGGCTACGTGTAGAGATGATCCAAAATCTGCCCTGATATCCATGCAAGTTTGTTTGGGCAAAAATATTTGCCACAGATTTGACTTTCGTCAAATATGGGTGAGTTTATAGTCATTTTCAACCGAAACGACGATCCAGACACAATGGTGGGGTCAGATTTGGCTCAAAATGAAAGCTTTAAAAACACTGAGAGAATAATAGATAGAAGATAGAAAAAAATTTCAAATGTGATGACAGAAATAGATGTTCTACCCCACGGTGGGTGCCAAAAATGTGTACTAAAAATGTGTCATACTTCTATGAATCATTATATCCAGGATCACTCAAGAATGAGGTCTCAAATGGCAACTCATAGCTCTCTATCCGTGGAGTGCAAAGGTGTGTGATGGAGGCCCTCAGATTGACCTAGTTTGTGCCCCTGCAAGTACACCATAAAATGAGAGATTCTATATGATAATGCATGATTTTGTCTATATGATAATGGAATTAATCTATATGATAACAATGCATGATTATTCTATGAAAGGAAATACGAATGCAAAATTAATCTATGAAAGAAAATATGAGTTTAATCTAAAATGCNAATGCAAAATTAATCTAAATGAATTGCCATGAATGCATGAGAGAAGAAGACAAGAAGAGAGAAGTTGCAATATCCAAGCTCAAGTGCTCAAATTCTCCTCCAAAATTGCTCTCCAATCCTGCAACATAACAATAAACTAAAGAAAGTGTGTGTTTTTTGATTATCATAATTATGCAAATGAGAAGGAGAGGCTTCCTTATAAAGAGCAATGGACGGTGGAGATTAAGAGGTAAAAAAAAAAAGCAATAGTGGAGATTAAATCTTGGTTGATCCATGTGCTTTAAATCTTCAAAAGGCAAGATCAAAAGGCTATGATTAAGAGGCAAAAAAACCCCACCACTTAGGAAGATATAGAGAAAAAAGAATTTTTTTTAATTTTTTAGTTGATTTATTTCCTTTTTTATCAAAAAGAGAGCTTTAAGTGGGGATTTATTTATTTAAAAGAGGAATTTTCTTTTAATTAAATAAGATAAGATTATTTAATTAAAAAAGAGATATTAATTAAATAAGATAAAATCATTTAATTAAAAGGGGATATTTTAATTAAATAAGATTATTTCATTTAAGAGATATTTTCTTTTATTTAAATAAGATTATTTCATTTAATAAAAAGAGATATTTTCTTTTAATTAAATAATATTATTGAAAAAATGATCAAACCTTAGGAAATATTGAAATAATTTAATTAATTATGATTTGATCAAGGAAATTGATTTGAATTGAAAATGTTGCAAAACATTGATTCAGGAATTTGATAAATTGATAAAATGATAAATGGGGCCCATAGTCTAGGTGACCATTTTAGGGTGCATACACTCATCACTTGCACATGAAAAGTGAATCCATGGACCAATGAGAGTTCACTCACATTGATCACTCACATGGATCAACTAATTTTTAATCCTCACCTCTCTTCATGGATTTATCTCAACCGTCTATTTCTCCTTCTCCTCCATAAAAGGACTGGATTTTGAGCTCAAGGAGGTCCTAATTTTAGAATTTGAATTTACTCTTATGTTTCCAAATTGATTTCATGCTTTGATATCTCATTAGAGAACATTTATTTATGCTTAATAGATCAAGGAACCTTTAATATCTGGTTTTAGGATTGAAATGCATACTAAGTAGCTTCATTTGCATTTGAATCTTCCATTCTAGAACTGAATTCTCATTGTTCTAATGTATAATCTGAGAGAAATTCATAATTAGATCATACTCTTTCTAAATAGGAAGAAATATGTCAATTTCCTTGGTTTCTTTAGGATTTCTAATTAAATTTGATGTTGTTAACCATTGTTGTAATGACATATTGAAGTGTTGTGTTGCAGCTTTGTAGGTACAAAATTTACACACACACCTCTTTACATTACTATTAGGGTTGTTGGTATTCCTTCCTTTGGTGATCTTATTGATCCCACTTGCATGGTGAATGTTATAACTGAAGACCACCTTTTTATTAAACACTTGCAAAAGGATTCCTATGATAAAACCGATGTCCTAATACAAACTTGCAATGGTTTCCTTTACCCTCCTCATGGTGCTGTTAGGAATAACAGTCTACCAACACAATTAAGAGGGGGGATGAATCAGTTGTGAGATAGATTATTAAACATTAAATGTTATAAACTAAAACTTTAATCCAAGTGACAGCACAGTAAATACAACACCATACCACAATCATCTATTATCGACAAAACCTTTTTAAAGGTAAAACCTTAGTGGGAATTAGCACTCACAAATAATGTACTAAGAATATAGTATCCCTGCTAAAATATTTAGCCCTGTTAGGAGCTTATTAATGCATTACAGTAAATATTACATGTTAAAGGATAGACCTAGTTAGGATTCAAGAGTAACAGTAGGCTCACTACCTAGGCACACTACCTAAAGAAGGTTAAATCCACATTCAACACTTATTGTTTGAAATACAATTTTATATAAGAAATATACAATCCAATGAACTGTATGATAGAAACTGTCTTTGCTTTATCAATTCTAATGAAGTCTCTTAATCACCTCCTTTTCTCTACATCTAGAAGACTTTCTGTAAACAATCTCGTACCTTCCACACTTCGTTGTTACCAAACTTCATTGTTACCACACATTCATAAAAGAAAACAACTTTCTTTTATATAGATTTACAATAAGAAAATAGGTCAGCAAAATTAAGACTTCCCTAATGCACAAATAATTACTTAACCCCTTGCTAAGATACACATGGTACCTATAACAAGTAAACATCAACTACAATTCATCAAATATAATCCAAGATTTGTAATCCATGCTCGCACTCCATAATAGATGCTCCATCTCTGAATTCGGCCCCAAATAGGTCTCTAGTAGAACACACACCACAACTGACGTCACCAAGAGTCCTGCAACCCAAGAATCATAAAAAAAATTCCTCAACATGTCTTTTTTCCATTCCCCAAGCTCACATAACATGAATCCATATCACACGCAAGTTATCCTCAAAACACAAAGACTAACTCTATCAAAGATCACTGTCACATTCCAGTACCCAGTCTTCACTAAAACATATGTAACTCACCCAATCTAAAATATTAATCCACACAACCTTAGCTATAAGATCACAACACATCCTTGTACACGTCACCATATTTTCTCATTTTGAATCAACCATACAGTACCTATAAACTTATGTGAGTCATCAAGCAACACTAATAACCAATCTATTCTACCTCCATAGAAACATATGTTGACATCAGTGAAAAAATATGAATGTCAAAAACAACATCAAAAACCAATTCCAACAATCTCCCCCTTTGCAATTGATGGAAACATATGATAAAATCCATCAACCCAAAAGTACTCACTCTCAATACAATCTTTGCAATATCCTCAACACAACTCTCCCTAAAATAGTAGGGATTTTCACATAGAATCTCTCCCCCTTTGGCAACAATGGAAAAGGGTGTCATAACTCTCCTTCTAACCATCTTACTTTGGCAAGGTGTATCTTTTTAAAATCTTCATGCCTCCAACAACCAGGTGAAAAATCACCCAAATTTGTTCTATATTGTTCCTGTGATCACTCCCCCTGAGGAGTAGATCCATACATCAAGTCTAGAAAATGATATAGCTCTGAAAGCCACTGGACTGATGCATTCCTGCATCAATTTAGTTCTCGCAAGGAGGAGCTCTCACCCCAAGCATACCTCTGAGATACTCAAAGGTATTCTTTGGCAAAGGTTTTGTAAATATATTTGTTATTTGTTCATTTTTGTTGATATACTCCAATCTAATCTCCTTCTCGCAACCTTGTCTCTCAAGAAATGATACTTAATGGAAATATATTTAGTCTTCGAATGCATAATTGAATTATTTGACATATCCATTGTGTTGGTCTTTTCAAAATGGATAACCACTAGCTCATCAAAATTTATCCCAATGTCCTTGAAAATTTGCTTCATCCAAACAAACTGTGCACAACTTATAGCAGCAGCAACATACTTTGATTCAGTAGTAGACTAAGCTATACAATCCTGCTTTTTACTTAACCAAGAAACCAATATTTTCCCAAGAAAGAATGAACCACCACTTGTAGTCTTTATTTCATCAACATTTCCTACCCAATTAGCATCAGTATAAGCATACAAATCAAAATCATCAGATTTTTTATATCATAAGACATAATCCAGTGTTCCTTTTAGATATCTAAATATTCTGTTTACAATAGCAAGGTGTGTCTCTTTAGGATCTTCTTGATAACTTTCCACAATTCCAACTGCATTAGCAATATCTGGCCTAGTGTGAGTCAAATATTGTAAGCCTCCAATCATAGATCTATACTTTTTTATGAAAAACACTCTGAGATTCATCGGTAGTAGTAAGCTTGCGACCAGTAACCATAAGTGTTCCAACAGGTTTACAATATTCCATTCTAAACATTTTCAACATTTTTTTAAGATGCTTGGTCTGAGAAATAATAATACCATTCTTGTTCTAAATAATTTACAGTCCAAGGAAAAATTTCATCCCACCAATCATTGACATCTCAAATTTATTTTTCATATCCTTAGAGAAATTTTTAATCATTACATCATTTCCTCCAAAAATGATATCATCAACAAAAACTTCAACTATTTCAATTCCATCTTCACTAGTTCTTAAGTACAATTTATTGTCTGCATTACCTTTTTTGAAACCAAGACAAAGTAAATACCTATCCAATCTTGCATACCATTCTCTAGGTGCTTGTTCCAGTCCATACAAAGCCTTATTCAAATTGAAAATCCTATCCTCATCTTCTGTAAGAGTAAATCCATCAGGTTGTTCAATATATACTTCTTCTTCTAGATATCCATTCAGAAATGCAGATTTTACATCCATCTGATATACTTTAAATTCTTTGTGTGCAGCATAAGAAAGAAATAATCTTACAGCCTCAAGCCTAGCAACAGGAGAAAAATTTTCTTCAAATTCTATACCTTCTTGTTGCGAGTAGCCTTTACAAACCAGTCGTTCCTTATTTCTTACAACCATTCCTTCTTCATTCATCTTGTTTCTGAAAACCCACTTAGTTCCTATAACATTTTTATCTTTAGGTCTAGGAAGCAGTTCCCAAGTGTTATTTTTCTTTATCTATTCCAACTCTTCCTGCATAGCCTTAGTCTAAGATTCATCTCTACATGCCTCATCAGTAGTTTTTGGTTCAACTTGAGAAATCAAACAAATTTCATCTCTTAATCTCGATCTTGTCATCATGCCTTTATTTGCATTGCCAATAATTTAATTTTTAGGATGGTTTTTCTTAACATACCTCAGAGTCTTAGGAATTTCAGTAGGATCATTTGAATCATCTTGAGATACCTCAATCTTATGATCAATCTCAAAAGGTTCTTCTTGATCTATAGTAACCTCCTTGATCTCTGTAGTCTGGCTACAGTCATATATTCTTTCTTGAATCTGGAATTTTTCATCAATCCTCACATTATCACTTTCAATAATCTTCCTTAATCTCAGATTGAATTATTTATAATATTTTCTCTAGTGGAATAACCAAGGAAGATTCCTTCATCACTTCTAGCATCAAACTTTTATATCTCATCATCTCTTTTGATATAGCATTTACTACTAAATATTCTAAAATATTTCACAGTAGGAGTATGATTAAACCATAATTCATAAGGACTCGTACTTGTACCTTCTTTGATCTAAATTTTGTTCAAAGTATTAACATCGGTACCAATAGCTTCTCTCTAATGAACATGTGATACATTTCCTTCTAGCAACATGGTTCTTGCAGCATCTAATATTGTTCTATTTATTCACTCTACTATCCCATTGTGTTGTGGTGTCCTAGGAGCAGATGTTTGTATGTATATTCCATGCCCTTCATAGTAGGTATTAAACAAGTTTGAAGTAAACTCTCCACCTATATCTGATCTCAAATATTTTATCTTTAAATATGACTCATTCTCAACTTTTGCTTTGAATATCTTGAATTTTTCAAAAGCCTTAGATTTCTCTCTCATTTATCTAACCCACATCATCCTAGAAAGGTCATCAAAAAAAAGTTTAAAATACCTTTCACCATAGTAATATATCGTTCTTGTAGGACCACATAGATGTGTATGCACTAGATCCAACTTCCCTTTCGCTAAGTAAGAATTGCTTTTAAAACTGCATCTAGTATGTTTCCCCATTACACATTCTTGACACATGGTTTTAGATGGTTTCATAATATTTGGTAGGTCTCTAACAACATTAGTCATGCTTTTCTTCAAAATATTATCAAAATTCACACGACTAAATCTTCTATGCCATAACCAACTATCATAAACCTTCACAACAAAACAAGAAGCCTCAGATGTATTCAATTCAAATACATTACCTCTTGACTTAGTACTAGATGTGATCAGTTCTCCTGACTTACTTATGATAGAACATTTCCCATAAATGAATTTCAATTGATAACCTTTGTCCACTAGTTGTCCAACACTCAACAAATTATGCTTAAGTCTATCAAAAAGTAACACATCGTTAGTATTAGTTTGTCCATCTAGAGAAATAGATTCAACTCCAATGATAAGTGTAGGAATGTTGTCACCAAATATCACAAAACCACCATCTTACTTGGTTAGCTTAATAAATTTATTTCTATCTTCATTCATATGGTGTGAACAACCACTGTCTATGACCCACTCATATTTCTTTTCAATATGTGACACTAGAGATCTTTCTTCATGAATAGGTTCATCATCCTTGATGGAAATAAATCCAATCTCATCATAATCAATAGCATCATCATTAGAAACACCTTCACTAGCATAGTAACATTCCTTATCCTTGGAATACTTAGATTTATAAAACTTAGATTAATGCTTAGGAACCCTTGTAGGACATCTAGATGCAAAATGACATGTCTTATTGCATGAAAAACATTTCATAGGAAACTTTACTTCAAACTTACCCTTACCTCTCTTTCCACTTCTAGTGTTCAGGGCCACCATTTCATCTAACTTCCTTTCTTCTTCCAGTATCTATTCCCAGTCATCAGCATATTTACCAAGCTCTTTTCTCAAGTCACTTCTATTGGTGCTCACAGTCCCTGATAAAGTCTTTTTATTTTTATGCACAGCCACCTTAAATGTTGTCTCAAATTTAGGTAATGAATCTCCCATCTCTGCAACCTCAATGGTAGTTAATTTTTCAATCAACATCTCTCTATTAAAATTCATCGTTAAAGGTATGATCTCCTTTATAGCTTGCACTTTAGTTTTGTAGATAGGTGTCAAAGATCTAATAAATTTTAGGATCACTTCATCTTCATTGTATGTGCCTCCAGAGTTTCTAATCCCAATAACAACCTCTATAACTCTCTATACATATGCTCTAATGTTCTCATCCTCTTTCATTTTCAGATTTTCCATCCTTGTCTTCTAGTTCTGCAACTGTGCCTTCTTAGTAAACTTATATCCTTCATATAGTGCTTCCAAACTTGACCAAATTTTATGTGAAGAATCCAAGTCTTTAACATCTGTGAATTCACCTTTAGAGAGTGCACTAATCAGTGTGTTGACGGGACTTTATGACCGGGTCCGCCGACAAATGTAAGTTGTCACCGGGTACCGGGGTACCGGCCAACACCACCTATAAAGGTTGTCTAGGGAAATGAGATTCCTCCAAGCATGTGAGAGTCAGGTCTCAATAGTGTGGGGCTTGGTTGGGAGATGTGACTATTTTTCAAGGGGGATAGCTAGTTATCTTCAACTCATCAGCTTTGGGGATTTAGGTAAATGGGGTTTCTCCAAGCGTACATTCACTTAGCAAATAAACTTAAAAAGATATTGCAGAGTTAGAAGTATTTCATCTACCTATAGTTATGCTAAACATTCAAAACATCAACAATACTCTAACACACTACACTCAATAACGAAGAAATACACAACCATCAGTTCATATTTTATCAATAGCAAGAGAAAGGAGGTCGTTAATCTACTTTAAGCATTAGAGCACATGACATGAAGAACACAAAGCATAAAATATTGTTAACCCAGAAGATAGAGTTCCAACAACATCATTGAGAGAAACCTTCCTTCTTCATTAACATCTTTCCAGCAAGCACTGGTGTGTGGTATAATGGTAACTCTCAGGGAGCATTTAACTACTGAAATCTTAAAACTATGGAGCATTGAGCTCTGCAACTAAGAACTAAGAAAACACACTTTGCTATTAATTATGGACTACAAAATCATCAATTTTTCTAACCCTTGGAATGAGGTCAAACTTATTATTTATACACATCTTCTAAACTAAACCTAACCCTAACTTATTTTACACTTTACAATAAAATACATTATCCGGTGGCTGCTAATACCTACACCATGCTACAAAAGACCTTGAGATGGAAAAGGCCTGACATGTCAGAAGAATAAGACAAGAAAGATGGAGTGGAAGAATCAGCCTTGAGAAGAGAGCTAGGAGGAGAAAGAAGAAATCTGATCCCCTGGGGATCAAGGCTACATAGCTCATAAATGGGAAAGTGGTGCCTTGTCTCTGATGCACTAGGTGTAATGTTGAAACAATTCCTTGGGAAGACCATCTATCAGAAACCTCCCGTCGAGCTGACGTGCCTTGTTGCAGTTACCCATCTTCTGACAACCTTTATTACTGCCCTGAAAGTGATCAGTCAACATTGGGAACTATGGCATGGGTTACCTGAACAATTCAAAAATGTGGGATCTAGGACTCCAAGATCCAGGAACTTTGTGTTCCAAAAGAATAAAGAATACAAAATATGGTGTTGGTTGGATTCTCCAAAATCTAGAGAACTTTATTACTTCATGATTTTTCCCAAGCTTCCATCACTTGGCTTAGGCCTTCCTCATCTACACCCTAGATGCTTTCCCACTGGTTGTGGATAGTCTCAAACACTTCCTCAACTTCTCCGGCCCCATTCCTAAATTTGTCAACCATTTTGATGGCATCATGTGACCGAATCATGGTCTTTGACAATCTAGACAATTGGCTTTGGTCAAAATCTCTGTATGGCGGATACAGGGATTCCATCTACTCATTGAACTTGCTAAGGACATGGTCCTCCAGGGTACATGTTTCGATGGTGAAGGAATCAACTTGTGATACCCCAACCATGAATGTCTTCAATAAACCCAAGGGATATTGGGCAGCTGTCAACTTCTCTTTTAAGTTCTTAACCAATTCCTTGCAAACCTCAATTTTGAGGGCGAGTCTGGAGTACTGGACCTGGAGAGAATCATATGTTTCTTCTCCCAAAATGCCAGACTCTGTGGAAACCTCCTCACCTAGGCTGCAGATCTCCTCCAACCTGGATTTCCACTTCTCATATTTTTCCAAGTCTAGCTCCCATACCTAAGCGGAGCTTCTCGCATGGTTGAGGACAAGATCCACCCTATAAAAGTCTAGGAGGGATGCCACTAGAAATTCTCTCATAGCTGTTATTTTCTCGCATGCCCACCCATCCACTGCTTGTGCCTTCTTCTTCATTATGTGCAGTGAGTCTGCGTCACCCTGTGCAAGCGGCAATTTGGGAGAGGGGGTCCCGGGGTGGACTTCAGCTAAAGGTCATTTTAATTTTGTCAGCAGTGTGAGGAGATTGGCATTTGTTTCTCTTTCCTCTTCCAACCTCTAGCCCTACTTTGCGTATCGGGCCTCTATCGCCCTGGTAGCCTCCTTTAGCAAGTCTAATTCTCCTTGCTTGTCTCTTTTCCCCAATTCTACCTCCATTATACTGTAGTCTTTAGGTCTTGCGGCCGCTGCATCTGTGTTTACTGGGGGTGTTGTGATGACTGCAACAGTGCTGCCTACTGGGTTAGTCTAGAGAGTATGGACCACTCGCGCCTTCTTGGGTTTCTTCACCTTGGAATTTCTAGCCATCATCTCAGCCAATGAGAGTGGAGCACTTGTGGTCACCGCTAAAGATTTCCTTTTCTTAGTTTCTACCATCCATTGGGGTGGCTGGGGCAGCCTTGCTGCCAATACCTGTTCATTGGGATCCCTTTTAGAATCTGGCGGTGCATTCTCAGAGTCTACATTATCCTTGGGCTCTTCTTCCTGCTTCTGTTTTAGTTCATTCTGTTCTTTTTCTTTTCTTCTTTCTTTCTCTCTGGGACCTTCCATATTTTTTTCCATACTGGCGTTCTCTGCAAAATCACTCGAGGCCTTTTTCCCGGTCTCAGTTTCTATATTTTTAGGGACTTCATCTTCCCTGGTGGTACCGGCAGCTTCTTCATTTTCCTCCTCTGGGACCTCTTCGTCCATTGGCTGCTATTGTTCTTAGGCCTTACCGGCCTCATCTCATGCAATATTTTCCTCCATCAGGACATCTTTCGGAGGTGGGTGAGGTTGTTGGCCAAAGTTTAGCAAGGCGGTAGCTGTTACGACCTCACCGAAAGTGCTTCGAGGCACTTGGTCACCCGAAGTTTCCAAAGACACCTGGAGCATGATGGTTGGAGGTATGGTTGTTCCCTGGGGTCTGGGTTATCCTTCCATCGGTGGCTCAAGTGTAGGCTGCCATGGAAAATATGTGGTCCCCTGGATCGGTAACCTTTCCTGTTCAGACTCGATATTTTCCTCCCAAGCCTCTTTCTCTAATATATCTTTTACCATTGGGATTTCTTCTTTTGTAGGGACCTCTTCTTTATCTTGAGCCTCAATCTCCTCTACTGTAGTATTGACACCATGTCAAATCTCCAAAAGCTCCTCCACTGAGAAGGTATCATCAAAATCATCATGTGGCAGAGAGGAGTCTGAGATATCCTCAAGTTTGGGAGAATCTGAACTTACATCCACCGAGGGCTTCTCGGGCATACCAAGGGCGGCACTTGGTACGGGGGTCACAACTATTTTATTTTTCCTGGTAAGAGAAGCCCCGGTATCCAGAATACTGGAAGACTCTACCTTAGCAAAAGTCTACTTATTCATCATTGCTGCCAATGAGGGGGTCCTGTTGGGTGAGCAGATGTCATTGGAGTGATTGGGAGACTGGCAGCCACCTGCATGCTGATTTGTTGGCTGGCCAATTATTCTGACTCCATCTAATCATGTAACTTGGCCATCAAGAGTGTGGGAATCTGAGGAGGTTCCTTGGGCATCGGGACTCCCTCTTTTTCTTTTCTTTTATTTTTACTTGCTTGAGTGGGTGCGGCATATGAAGAAGGTCTGGCGCCGGCTAAAGAAGGAATGGTCTTCTTGACCGCTACTTTCAATCGGGTGCTTTTTGGGAATACCCAAGAAAAGTACCTGTGACTTGCTTCAAGGATGGGGTGGCATACCCCCTCAATTGTTAAATCCTTCAGAGTGGCCCAATCCACTGGAGGGAGGTCTAATTTGTCCAGCCCCTATCCCTTGTATTCTAGATCTTCCAACGGCCCGCCATCTTTGAAACCCTTCAGAAAAGCCCAAAGGTCCAGCGCTTCCATGAGCCCTTTGCTCATTCTTGTGTGTTGTCAGGCCCTGAGATCAAATTTGTCCTGGCAGTTCGCCCAGAAGTCTTCAATATCATCTTCATGCAGGGGAGGCCCTAGGTAGTGCGGCGAAAATATTGCCACAGAGATCATAGTTTCTTCGGGCATGATTGAATTCACCCAGCCCCAACCCTTTTAACTCGTTATCTACCTCTCGGGCCATGGTGAGGCTACATGTGTAATCCCCACAAAAAAAGGGGGAATGGGACATTGACGACCTTCTTCAATGTGAAGAAGGCATGCAGATCCATCATCTGCCTGCAGAACTCTAAAAGAATTATCCTATCCCCGCAATACCGTGGAAGGAAGTAGGGATTCCCATTGAAGCATGTCACCCTGATGTAAGTGTGATTCCTAAATTGAATGAAATATTAGCCATAAGAATTAACAAGTGTCATTTTCGCCTGTGAGAGGCGGTACCCAGAATCTCGGGTAAGTGCTAGAATATTGTGGTAAATGAAGGCGTCATTTACCTAGCAGAAATTCTGGAAGCTAAGCTCCCACTGCAATTGGGGATAATGGTCCCAAGGTGTGACTTGTCCCGGGCTATTCCCAAGTTCCTTGACTGTTCCCATGCCTTTGAAAGTCAGCCTTTGTTGTGCCAATGCCCACAGCACATATGAAGTCATGTAAAATTGTGAATGTTGGGAAACGGTCCTCATTTGTGTATCTACATGATTAGATATAATTGTCACCCAGTTGAAAGTCCTTTTATGTGTTGTGATGCAATACAAGAAGTAATAAATCCACACTGAGAATTCCTAGGTGTGGGGCCATTTAAAGATTTTACACAAAAATATAATGCCCGCTTGAATGGGCTCCTTGAAATCCCCGTGGGGAATCTCCAATTTAATTCTCTTATAGTCTCACTTTGGAGACTTCAACCAGTGATTATTGAGGTGTTTTCAGGAAATGATTTTGGCTTCACCAAATTCCTTTAGTGAGTTGGCCTTGGTGATGACGGCGGACCCTTTGAACTGTGGAATTCCCAACCCAGAAGAAAAGGTGGGAGCATCCAATGTGATGATTGTGGTGGGATATTTCAGGGGTCAGGGATTTGGAAGCAAGACTAAGCGAGTGGCAACATTATACAATACCACTAGCTATCAGATTAGTTCAGGTGTTTGCACCGCACATGGAAATTTTGTAGCCTTTATAATTTGGAGGCAGCTAGGTAAGTGGCTATCTTATCTCCCTACTCCTTCAACCTGTAAGTGGTCTAGATTAGACCTTGTAATTCGGCCCAAGTCCAAGGATCTAGATCTATTATCTCTTGAACCCTGGAGTTAATCTTAGACCCCACAATACCCCCATCTTTCAGATACTTGGAGGTTAAAGGTAGCTTTGTTAACATTCTTTCCATCTTTGATTTTGTGGCAACCCGAGTAGAGGTGGTTGGTAGTTCCAGACTACCAGGAGGTGCAAAATCGTCAGACATTTTCAATCAGTTTATCAGCAACCTGCAAGACTAGAAAACCATTAGAACATAAATAAATATGAATTATAACTCTGGGAGATTCCTCACCAATCCGCACCTACCAAACATATGTTAGTACATACATCAAAAGTTCTGGAGTATTTGAAATGAACATGACTTAGCATTCTGGAGTGTGTTGTCACGGTGACAAGGAAAAATAGAAGACAAGATCCCGCTGGGAGTCTGGAGTCTGGACAAACTGGTTGTTGCCGATGTGACTGGAAACAAGCCGTACTCTGGTCAATGTGTGTTGGTACGTGGTAAAATGGCAGGTGGTATAAAGATAGTTATGGTATTGATTAGGACAAGTGGGCTGACACAGGGCAAAATTGAATGCCAAATTAGATGCATTTTAAATGTCATACATGGGAAATTAATCCCGCCATTAATGTGACAAGATAGAGGAGAGAGAAAACTACCATGGTTCAAACCAGCGAGGTGCCAAGTTCAAACCATGATGACTCTGTCTCGATGAGTTCTGTCTCATCGGGTAGAGATACATGACAGAGCATGAAGAACTCGCAAGCTCTAAGGGATATACACAACATATCTACATAATATACATGAGGGCTAAGGGCCGTAGCATATACACATGTAAAATACAAAAATATACATCAATATACACTAATATACAGCAATATACAGCACACAGAGCAACCACCCTAACGCAAAAAAATAGAATGTATAGAAATATAAATTATCCTACAACTGCACAGAGAGCAGACAACCCTCTGGCAGAGCCGACCCACCAATGGGTGGCAGACCAAACAATAGGAAATGCAAAACTAGAAATAAACAAAAACCAAAAAAAATGAAACAAAAATAGACAGAGTGAGGGCAAGAACTCGAAGAACCAACCTGTGAATCTAAAGAACGGCGAAGGGAAGAGGCACTAGGACCGCTCTACAACAACTTTGACCTCCAATGCTCATGAACAGCTACTGAATATTGACTCGTTGTTATCCACTAAGCTTAGATAAATTTGCACTAAATTCAAACTCAAATAGCCAAAGAATCACTCTGAAAACTCTAAGTGTTTTTAATCGCGGTAACTATGAAAATGACATGTAAATCTTATTTATACCCAAGGTAAAAAGCAAGTTACCTTCTCTCCATAAACTTCAGAATAGGCGGCTCTCTGAACTCTGGGCCTGGGGATTTCGAACAACCATGTCTTCTTATGAGGAGACATCATGGCAAAGAATCCCAGAGTCTAGAATCTAGCTTCTGGAAAGGAAACCACCAACTCTAGGACCAGGTCTCGGAAACACGAAAGACAAAAGCTAGACAAAAAAAACCCTCCAGGAAGAAAAACCCAGAGAAGAAAAAAAAAGAAACAAAGGCAAAGAAAACAAGGCAAGAGCCAAAAGCAAAAAAGGGGGACCCAAAATTTTGCACACAAAATGTAGCGACGGGTATGTAGGGCATAACAAATGGAAACTATTTGGGATGAATGCCTTAGCGCATTTGAGAACCACAGAATCTCTGGTTAGCAAAATCAAAATTAATCGTTACTCAAGCATCTTTCTTGCAAAGCGTGAAACGTCTGAGAAAATTTGCCCATGTGCGATTCAATCCATGGTCTTTCATCAGTTGTGAAGTTTGTGCTTTGGAAGGAAATCAAGCTGATGACCTCTGGGAGAAGCAGAGAAGAGGCACTAAGTATATCAACCCAAAGTTGTCAAATTTGCTCATTTCTCCTAGATACCGGAGTTTCGTTCCATCTTTTCTTTGTTATTTTATTCTCTTCTGGGTGGGAGGTCGGTACTTCTTTCACCATTAAGCTTAAGCTTAGCTAAATTCAACGGTGGTACTTCTTTCACCCTTCCACCCACCTTAATTTTTTGAATGGGGAAGAAAAACTCCAGACCCGGAAAGAATCTTTAAAAGTTTAGACTTGGATCAACCAACCAGTGTGACCGATCTACTCTTGGTGTGTCCGATTACTTGTTCCTTTAAATTTTTTGATTTAACTGACTACTGGATTTTTGGGGATAAATCCGATGAAGACTACTCATAAATTTGCTACCAAACTTGCAAAATAACTCCGGAGACTGGACCAATTCCACCATGCTAAAAATAGATTCTAAGTTCACCGACATGCCAAAAGGTACCATCCCAGAGACTAGATGTTATGCGAAGCATACCAGCCTACAAAAGGGGAGCAAAACATTGGAGACCCAGAAAAGAAAACAAAAGCAACAAAAGGCAAAGAAAAAAAAAGAAAGGGGGGCAGTCTTGGAGGATGGCCAGCCAAACTATTTACAAAACAAGGCACCCCAAACGGGAACACCGGGAAAGAAATATTTACAAGCAAGAAGATTTACATATAATACTACTCTGAACAAACCTTCCTTATTCAAAGTAATGTTTGAGAAACTCTCCATTGACTGGAAATGGGATGGGTTCTCTAGTCATGGTACTAAGGCGATAGGTATTTGCCCCATAGATCTCTAAGATCAATTATGGTACAAGCCAGAGCTGTTAGAATTTGGTGTGCTTTCCTTTCTTTTCCTGGGCTTTATCCCACAAAAGGACCAAGTCTGAAATCTAAAAGGCTTTGTATTTAGCTCTTCAGTCAAACCATCATTTTACCACTGCTTGGTGATGTGTGAAATGTTCAAGGGTCATGTCTTGTTGTTCTTCCATCTGCACCAGATTTAGGAGTCGAACCTCCAATATATTATCCCGGTTGACGAATTCCTGCATGAACTGTAAAACTAGGATCTATAAGTTAATTGGGAACACTAGGTTCTGGCCGTAAACCAGATGGAATGGGGATGTTCCCAGGGAAACCTTAATTTGAATGTGATCCGCCCAGAGGGCGAATCTCATCTTTTGGTGCCAATCCCGGGGATTCTATTCTAATAGGTGTTTGATCACTTCAAGCAAATTTTTGTTAGTTGATTCAGCAACTCCATTCCCCTGGGGGTAATAGTTGTTGGAGAACTTCAGAGTGGTCTTTCGGTCATAGGTCCACTCAAGTAGTCATGTTGAAGAAAAGGCTAGACCATTGTCACACACTATAGTGAAGGGCATTCTAAATCTTGTGACGATGTTTTCTTCCAGGAATTTGATAACCACATCTGCCATGTTGTTTTTGTAAGGTATGGCTTTAGACCACTGGGTGCAGTAATCAGTTGTAGTTAGGATGTATCAATGGTTGGAAGATGAGTTGGGGTTGATTTCCCTAATAAAATCAAATGCCCATTGGGAAAAAGGTCTAGCCTCAAAAATTGGTTGCAAAGGCATAGCCGGGTTATGCTCACGATGTGTCGCGTTTTGGCAAGTATGACACTTCCGAACGTGAGTATAGACATCTTTAAAGACATAGGGTCAATAATATCTAGCCTAAAGGATCTGATGGGTGATGGCATCGGCTGAGCCATGCCCGGTCCCAAACTACCCGTGGAGTTCTTCAATTATTTTTTGCAGCCTGTACCTTATCGATGCACCGGAGGTACACTCCCTCATAATTTCTGCAAAAAAGCGTAGAGTTCTTGATCATAAACTACGTTCTTTTCAACCACAGGGTGTGATTTCTTTTGGGAGGCAACCCCTCCAGGCATTTGTTATTTAATAACAAGTACACCAGATCTGTGTACCATGGGTCTCGAGTGATAGACTTCACTATGTATGTTTGACATTCAATGTGGGGAGTCTCTTTTGCCATCGCTCTACTTAGTCCCTGGCCTCAGACAATCTTCATGGGTTGCATTTCTAAATCATATTCCTGGAGGATGGCCATTCATTTTCCCTATCTTTCACCCAATTCACTCTGCATCAGCAGACATTTTACAGCCTGGTCCAGGATAATAGCATGCACCTTGCTCTAGAGAATATAATGACGAAATTGCTTCACAGAGCGAACAAGAGAAAAGGCCTACTTTTCCAATGACAAATACCAAACTTTGGCGTTCTTGAAGGGGGAGCTCATAAAAGCTATTGGTCATTCTTCCCCTTTGACCTTTTGGCTCAATACTATCATGGCAGAATGCAGTGAAGCAAAGGAGTAAATGTAGAAAGGGAGGGAGTAGTCTGGACTAGCCAGGACTGGTGCCTCTGTTATTTTCTATTTGATCTAGGTGAACGCCTGCTTTTCTTCAGGACTCCACTCAATTTTGGTATCTTTCTTCATCATCTCATTGAGTGGCTTCACAATTTTGGCGAATTCAGTGATGAACCACCAGACAAAGTTGATCTTTCTGAAGAAAGATCACATCTCTTTCTTATTGTCAGGCATTTGCAAGTTTAGCAGCGCTTCAACTCTCTCAAGGTCAATGGATATACCCTTCTCAGAAACAATATGCCCAAGCAACTTCCCTTTAGTGACCCCGAATATGCACTTCTTGGGGTTAGGGATATTCCATACCGGTGACATCTCTCATAGATCTGGGTGAGGTGGGCAAAATGGTCAAGCATGTCCCAAGAAAAGACAGTCAAATCATCCATGTAGATGATTATGCACCGGTTCACAAGGCTCTCGAACGCAATATCCATGGCCTTCTAAAATGTGGCCCCTGCGTTAATCAAGCCAAAGGGCATCCTCCAATATGAAAATGTTCCCCACTTAGTGGTGAACATCATTTTGTCTCTATCCTCATATTTAACCATGACTTGGTTATATCCGGAGTATCCGTCCAAGAAAGACATCATTTAGGATCCATTCACTATCTACAACACCTCATCCAACAAGGGGAGAGGGTGATTATCTTTTTTGGAGGCTTTATTCAAATTTCAAAAATCCACACAAACGAGAATTTCACCGCTCTTCTTTCTCACAGGGACCAAGTAGGCAACCCACGTAGTATGCCAGATTGGAAAGATTATCTAGGCTGACAGCAAGTTTTGCACCTCCTGACGAATCAGAGGCTCGATCAGTGGGTTGATAGGTTATTTCTTTTTCCATAAAGGCTTAGCATCAAGTTTGAGTGGGATGGTATGAGTCATGATGGATTTGTCATATGTCTTCAAATCCTCATACCACCATGCGATCATGTCTATGTATTCTTAGAGAACCATGAGAATCTTCTCCTTCTCCTCAGGGGAGCAGGAGGTGTCGATGTGTATCATTTTCTCTTCACCAGGCTGGCCGATGTTTACCTTCTCAAATTTTCCTCCCTTAGAGGAGGATGACATCTTTTCCCGGCCCCGAGGGTCTGAGTCAAAGATTCATTCAAGTGCAACCATCCCCTTTGGGATGGTGTTGGTTGGTAGGTCCATGATCCCATCATCTTCATCACCCTGTCCAGTGTTGTCGTGGTCTCGTTCCTCCACAATCTGGTCTTTGAAGACACCAACATTGGCCATGAAGGCTAGGATATGCTGATCATCCTCAAAAACTTGAAAGTGGGTGAGATTATCTAGAATAGACGGGGTGGGGATCATCTCAACAGAAAATATCTAGAGTCGTGACCCAGCTATAGGCTCAAGTGTGCTGGCAGAAATAGCAAGGGCATCTGAGACATAGTTCCATCGCTAGGGAATGAAATCAATGCCAAAGGCATCAAAATCTTCAATAAGGCTCCATGCCTGATTGTGATATGTAGCTAGCCTCTTATCATGACATGTATATTGACTCCGGACCTGTTTGACAATCAACTCTAAATCACCCAAGGCCTGGAGGTGAGTGATTCCTTTCCTTAATGCAAATAGGAGTCCAAGGACCAAAGCCTCGTACTCTGTGACATTGCTTGTGTAGTTGAACTACAGCCTAGAGGATGCGAGGAAGGATTTTCCCCACAAGTTGATTAATTCTACTCTAGCCCCATAGCCTTTTTTGTATCGGGACCCATCAAACTTAAGGGTCCATAGATCATCATTTGTTGTCTGGGGATAGGAAGATGGAGCATTATTTGGATTAATTTTGGGATGCTTGGGAGGAGTTTCCTCTCGCACTAATGGTACGTGGGTGAGGTTTACCTCTAGAGGGATTTGGGGTTGAGATCCCCAGATAAATGGCACCAAAGAAGTGCTTCTAGTAGGAATACTCAGCTCCAGGGAATCAATTGCATGCTCTTCGTTCTGGAGGGCGTCAATGTGTCGGGTAGCGATGGAAAGAAAAGGTTCACACTCTAGCTCTGAGTGCTTCTAGTAATGTACCTGAACAAGAGTGTGGTACGGGTCATTGTGGCACCCTGAGAGTTAACCTCAACCCTCAATTTTTCTTCTAAGTCCAGGGTTCTCTGCATAACTATGGGATCTTCCCTGAGGGTGAAATTGAATGTTAAGATTTCAAGGGGTTGGTACACCCCTGGGGAAGTCTCAGAGAATAAGACCTCGTTCACCCTCCTGACTTTGGTAAGGGCTTATTTCATCTAGGGCTCACTTTCAACCTGGATCTTGTTTGATTCTCCTTCCCAGGGGAGCCATAAGTGGGAGAAGTTGGTCAAAAAGTATCCGTTCAAGGAGTTAGACCAATTCTGACTTAATAACATCCCATAAGTCTCTAGGATGTCCACCACTTGGATGTCGATTATGCTGTCTATTCTGGGGTCCTCGATGAGTTGTATCCAGACATTCTTCAATTTACCCACCATTTTTACAGTATTTTTATCAAGTTGGATTACTACACCGTTAGATGGGGTGGGTCTGAATCTAAGCTTCTGGCATATGGATAGGGGCATGATGTTGCCCGAAGCCCCGAAATCCACTAGGTAGTTGTGTATGTTTTTGTATAGTCAGAAAATGGAAGCACTTCCATGGTAGACTGGTTTAGCCTTTCAAGTTAGTGGTTTGGGGTCATTTCAAGCACCTTGAATGGGTTCTTAATCTAGACCTGGCTTTCCCCCTGTTCTGCCCCACTTTCCACTTCTTTCCAACTTGATTTTTGCATCCTAGACTGCAGATCTGAGATTTTTGACCTCAGGGTCAGGGTTGACCTAGGTCAAGGTTGACCTTGACCCTGACCTAGGTCAAGGTCAACCTCAACCTTGACCCAGGGTTCAAACTTCAGGGTCTTCCAGTTTTCAGATGTCGGTCTTTGCAAAAGTTATTTCCCGCTTCTGGGTCGGCTGTTTTGGGTTCCGAAGCATCGATCCCTAAATTATATTTAACATAGGTCCTCTCCTAGGGGTAAAGGCTTTAATGGGAGTTTAATTCTCCTATGTCAGCCTCCTTAGAAGATTGTTTCCTAATTTCATATAAAAGGAAGCCTTCTCCTCTCATTTTCTCTAAGTCTTCTAGTCGTGATCAAGCATTCTCAAACTATCTTCAAGTGCAACTCAAGCAAGATTTCAAGAAAGCATTCATCCATTCTCAAGCATTCAAGCATCCATTTTTATGAAGGAGATCCATTGGAGTCCTTTGAAGGATTCAAGCTACATAGAGCCCTTTTTGGTGATCTCTCCATCCACCTTCTTCTAAGCTTCTTCCAATTCAAGAACCCATTCAAGATTTGGTGTTGGAGATCAACAAGAAATTGATTGAAGACATCCTACATCCTACATTCTAGATCCATTGGTGCATACATACTTGTGGATTCAAAGATTCGAATCCTCCACAAAGACTTTTACAAGCAAGGTGAATTTATGCATTTACTTTGTCTATTTCTGCAATTTCAATTACATATATTTAAGGTTAATTCCAAAACTAGGGTTTGACCAAGGAAAACCCATCCCCCCCCCAACAAACAAACCTCTTTTTATTGTAGGTACAGGTTTAGAATTACAGATTTGAGACCAGATTTGGATACCCTTTTCATCTTTCTTTCGGACGGTGCGAACAGATTTTCTTTCAGACCTGTGCAGGTCAAGGTCGACATTATTGGGTCAGGGTTGACATTTATGGGCCAAGGTCGACCTTTTTCATTAGACAACATTGGAACAGAAAAATATTTCTGGGTTTTGTTCGTCTCTACGTTCCGGTTTGGGATCAACTGTCAGTTTTTCTAGAAACAGTCTACAGACCTCAGAAAATAACATTCTTTGATCTGCAACATTTCAAGGTTAGTGAATTTCTTCCATTCCTTCAATTACTATCATATATCATTTCTATACATATAATTAATAGAATTTAAGGTATCTCTCTTGTTATTCTCCTTGCCAAATAGTTGATTCATTTGTGCATTATCCCTTCCTTGGGGTTGATCAATTTGGATCTTCCATTTGTGCATTTAGGAATTAAAGAGGAACATCTTATCTTCTCCCTAATCACAATTGCAATACACAAGCAATATAATTCAATTAAATATAAATTAAGGTTAAGGAAATCAACATACTCTAAGCAAATCAAACCTCCACATACACAATTTCCCCCTTTACATTTTGGTGAACCTGCGATAGACAACGCTTTCTTTTTGGTGTTAGATTTGCATCTTGTGTTAGATCTTACATGCATTTAAAAGTATATTTCTTTTATGCTCTTGCATTTATATGTCAAAAATAAATAAAAATCACAAAATT
>MU228201.1:1711261-1733462 GCA_018584345.1 Thuja plicata | reverse complement strand
TACATGAAGTACAGTGACCTTGTTAAGGGTCAGACCCTGTTAGGAGTCTTTTACAATAACCTTGTTAGGGGTGGTGGACTCACTGTCCAAGAGCACACTGCTCAAGTGGTGAAGGCTACAACCTTCTAGATCTTTGATACACACTGTATCTACAAGGTGAACTGTTGTTGTGACACTGCTTGTCTGATCAGTTCCTTTTGTGCACTGATGCTTTAACCTCTTGTAAATCACTACAACAATCTTATCTTCACTCTGAAATCTTCTACTTCAATATCTATATCATCAACATATGATAGATATATCTTTGCTGCTTTTACACTTTGCTCTGTTTTTCTTATCTCTGGCTTCCAAAACTTTTCCCATCACAAATGACCTTCTATAAGTACTTCCTCAAAGGAAATGAACATGTTGGCTTTAGGAAACCTTTTACCATGTATCTTGATCACTTGCATAACCATGCAACCCTTCATTAAGTCAGCTTAACATTAATTATAACTGCTTTACTTAAACCGAACAGACACGTCTTTTCACACAGTCTGCTTCTTCAAAATAGCTCTAACTAATTGTCCTGGATGAATCAAGTCATGCACTTTTAACCATAGGTTTTTAGGTCACTAAAAATGACTAATATAAATGCGCAATTCCTAAGGATGAGGGAAAATTCCATGTAAAAACAATCTCTGTCGGCTCTTTCCATGATCTCTGTCCTGTTCTGGCATTCACTAGCTGTACCTCTTCAACTGGCTGTATCTTCTTCATACTTGCAGATCTGATCATGCTCTCTTAGAATTAGCATGTAAAAATACTCATAATATTATCTTCAAAGGCACATATCATTTGGATAACAAATGAACACACGCTAATCAAAACTATAATAGTATGTTCCTTGCTCTGTCCTATTTTCTGTACTTAGCCAATTTCTGATCTTCGGATAATGTGTGCTAACTCCAAAACTTCATATGAATTTTTTTCCATAATGATAAAACTAAATAGATTCATATACTTCAGTAGAGTCAACTTTCCAACAGTTGGGTATGCCAATCTTTCGCATGCTTATTAATTATTTTCTTTAAGATTTGTTCAATAACTTTGTTCGATGCTTCTGCTTGACCCTTAGATTGGGGGTAGTAGGGAATAGAAAATATATGTTGAATACAATATTTCTCCAAGAATTTCATGACTTCTTTATTCTTGAAATAAGTGTCATTATCTGAAACTATCATTGAAGGAATACCAAATCGCACTATAATATGATTAAAAATAAAATCACAAATAACATCCGCAGTAGTAGAACAAAGAGGAATAGCTTCCACCCACTTCGTAAAGTAATATGTAGTTGTCAGGATGTATGTATGTCCTTGAGAAGAAGCTGGTGAGATTTTTCCAATAAGATCAAAACCCCAAATACTAAAAGGCCACGGAGCAACTTGATTATGAAGCTCACGAGTAGGAGCATGAATTAAATTACCATGTTTCTGAAACTGAGGACACTTCTTAACAAATGTAAAAGAATCTTGTTCCATTGTTTGCCAATAATATCCCATTCTAAGAAGTTTATTAACTAAAGATTTTCCACCAAAATGTCCCCCACAAAAAATAGAATGAGCTTCTACTAAAGCTATCGGAACTTCAGCTCTACCAAGACATCTTATTAGAAAACCATCATAAGAACATTTGTAAAGTGTATCTCCCAAAATGATATAACATGCTGCAAGTTTCCTAATACGATTACACATGTTCCTTGTTGTCGATTCTAAAAAGGTATTATCTTTCAAAAAATGAAAGATATGTGAATACCATTCATCCAAATGCAAGTTAAAACAATCAGCAGTAACCTTATTAGAAATTGCAGGTTATTTAAGAGTATGTATAGTAAATTGAAATTCTTCGGCATTATTCTCAAGAAAAACCAAAGAAGTTGTGCTTGCCATGGCGTCTGCATGTCAATTATCTTTCCTAGGTAAAGTTTGATTCGTATAAGAAGAAAATTGTGAAAGCATATCAAGAGCCAAATCTCTATATTGCTTTATTTTATCATTCTTAGTCTGATAACCTCCTTTGATTTGTTAAACAATTAATTGTGAATCCCCATAGATTTCCAAGTTTTTAATATGAAGGGATGAAGTTGCTCGTAAGCCAGCTATAAGAGCTTCATACTCCACAATATTATTAGTACAAGGAAAGGTCAATTTGTATTACATAGGGATCAATTTCTTTGTAGGAGGGATCAAGATAATGCCTACACCAGAACCTATCTTACATCTAGAACCATAAAAATATAATTCCCAAATATCATCTTACCTAATAGCTAGAATATTCTCATCAAGGAATTCTATTGAGGTAACGTTCGTATCAGAATAAGGACAAGGAGCTTTAGCTAAATAATCAGTTAAATCTTGTCCTTTAATTGAATTTTGAAGAATAAAATTGAGATCAAATTTTGTAAGTAACATCATCCACTTTGCCAAACAACCAGAGAGATCAATCTTTGAGAAAAGGTGTTTTAGAGGATCAAATTTAACAATCACATTAACCTCAACATTTAATAGGTAATGCCTGACTTTTTGACAAGCATAAACTAAAGCCAAGAATTATCTTTCCAAATAGATATATCTTGTTTCATAATCAAGTAAAGCTGGACTAATGTAGTACACCGATCTTTCATTACCTTCGCTATCATGTTGAGCCAACAATGCACTTACAGCATTCGGAGTAGCAGAAGTATATAGATAGACGGGTTTATTAAATTGAGAAGGTTTCAAAATAGGAGGATTAGCAAGATACTCCTTAAATTTCTCAAAGGATTGTTTACACTCCTGGTTCCAAGAAAAGGTGGTATCCTTTCTAAGCAAGGCAGTGAAAGGAATAGTTCTATCGGCTAAGTTAGAAACAAAGCGATGAATAGCTTGTATTTTTCCTTGTAAATTGTATAATTGATAAATATTCTTAGGAGGCATGTTAACAATAGCATCAATCTTTTCAGTATCAACCTCTATGCCTTGCTTAGAGATTATAAATCCTAATAATTTACCAGAATCAACTCCAAAAGTGCATTTCTTAGGATTCAATCTGATATTATAACTCCTAATTATTTCAAATATTTGTCATAAAATGAACACATGATCTTCTCTTTGTATATATTTTTCCAAGATATCATCCACATAATCTTCCAGAATCTTATGAATGTAATCATGAAAAATCAAATTCATAGCGCGTTGATAAGTTGCTCCTGCATTTATTCATCCAAAGGGCATCATGACCCAACAAAATGTTCCCCAAGGTGTGATGAATGTGGTCTTAAGTTGATCTTTGATAGGAATGAATATTTAATTATAGCTCAAAAAACCATCCATAAAAGATAATAAAGAATGACCCACTGTTGAATCCATAATCATATCAATATTTGGTAATGGGAAATCATCTTTTAAGGATGCCTTATTTAAATCTCAAAAATCAGTGCACATCCTTATCTTATTTTCTCCTTTAGAAATAGCCAAAATATTGGAAATCCATTCAGATTAATCAATAGAGCGGATGAACCGAGCACCTAATAATTTTTCAATTTCAGCTTTAACTAATAAGGCAATGTCTGGATTCATCTTACGAATTTTTTGTTTCACGGGTTTAGCATTAGGTTTGAGAACAATATTGTGAGTAAAAATCTTAGGATCTATACCTGGCATATCTGAATATGTCCAAGAAAATATATCCATATATTCAAGCAAGAGGGAAACCAATTGATCATGTTCATCTTGGTTCAAACATTTCCCTACTTTGATTGTTTTTTCAGAGTCATTCTCATCCATTTGAACTTTCGTAGTCTCAGTTATTAATAAATTACTTTGCATGGGAGAATCCATTGGAAAAGGAGAAATATCTTGTTCATCTTGTTCTCCAAAATAGGCTTCATTATTCAGACAATAAGGTTTTCTTCTTTTATGATGAAATGTAGGTAGATCTTGATAAGCCCCTAAAAAATTGGCTAAGGCTTCATCACTGATCCACCTCCTAGTATTGATTTATCTCCTATCTTCAACATTACTGACATCTAATATTTTAAAGGTACTATTGATAATGTCTCTACTACAAGAGATCAGGATTTAGACTTAGAGAAATTTCTCTAGGACTTACCCAAGCCACTTTCTCCAGAGATAGAGAACATTATTGACAAGAGAGTGGCTAACCAAATGAGAAGGAAAACTTACTGTGAGTTTCTATTCAAATGGAAAAACCAACCACTAGAAGACACTTCATGGCTGACACATGAAGCCATTGAAAATACTGGACTCAAATTTGCATACATACCAACTCAAGAGACTTGAGTTTCTTTTGTCAAGAGGAGTATGGTGTCAAGCACCCTCAACTTATTCTGTGATAGGATAATTTTACCTGCATTTTCAGTTCTAGGATAATTTTTTTGTTTTAAGAATAACAGATTGATTCCTTGGATCATCCTATTGTAAGATCTTGGTCTACTTTGTAAGGTTAAGGGTCTTAAGGTATAGTATAAACCTTAAGGTCCACTTAAGCCATTAAAACCAGAGATCCGGTCATTTTGGTGTTTTTAGCAGTTTAGGATTAAATTTGATGTTTTTGAACCTTGGTCCAAGGTTATGTCATGTTTAGATTCTCCCCTAAGTTTTTGGAGTCATTTTGTTTTGTATTTTTGCAACATTTCCAAAAAATTGTCAAAATATTATCGAGCAAAGTTGCATTGTTGTCGAGCAAAGTTGCATTGTTTCCGAGAAAAGTTGCATTGTTGTCAAAATATTGTCGAGCAACCTAACATAGTGACATTTGGTATTCCATTAGTTAAAACTCTTAGGGGGGCATTTGAATCAATGGTATGATGTTATTTTTAGATTTAAAACACTCCCTTAGAGAGGATAGAACAACAAAGAGAGAGATGTACTATTTGACAAGTTTTGGAAGGAATATGAACCATTTTATGAGAATTCTAAGTATGTACGATATTGTATGGATCCACTAAGAAAAAACAGGGACATATTTTGTTAATTTTATGAGTTTACTTTCTATTTAAGCTGGTTTCATTCAATTTAGAGTTGATTTGCATAAGTTAGAAGCATTTTGGTAAATGTAGTCTAGGAAAGCTCTAAATTTGGGTCTGTTCAAGAAATGTATCCCTAACTTGGAATTTATCTAGTGTATCTACATGGCCACCTATAAAATTCAATTTAGGGGCATGTACTTTGAGATTCCAAAAGATTATAATGTTGATGTTGTGTTTGTGATTTTTGAGATCAAGCCCTATGTCAAATATCCTCATGTATTTGATCAGTCAAGTAAGTAAATGTATGAACAGGTGAATGGATCAACTAATGGAACTTGGTAGGTTGGTGTTTTAAGTTATTTAAGGATATTAGAACAAGCATGGGTGATTTTTGTAATTCCTTTCACCCATATCTTATCACCTATTGTGCAAACCAAGCCTAATTTGGTCAATTAGGTATGTGTGCCTTATAGGTATTCTAATATGTTGGAGTAGAGTCACTTTCTACCACTTTGGGGTTTGTCAAAAATTATAAAAGGGTATATAATTTTGTAATTTATTTACCAGGTCCCATCCCAAAATCAAGAGTTAAGTCCAAGAAACCTCAAGAATAGACCTAGAAGGATTTTTAGGACAATATTGGTTTTAGTGATTTGAGGTGTGTGATACACAAACCAATGGGTGATTTCATACCCATAGAACCTAAATAAAGTGTTTCACCCAATATATTTATTGGTTGTTAAGAAGTATGAATATTTCCTTGTTTGTATCCTTGTAGAGGGAAAGATCAGTGAAGAAACAAAGTTTCTCAGTTTGAGTAGTTGGGTTCACTTTGTGGCTTCTTGCAGTGTTTCTCTGCATTATAAACACCATGGACTGAGATGGGGCACAGTAAATATTCTTTAATATCTCCTCTTTTATAGTAGATCCTTTCTTTTTGGGATGATGCAAATGGTAGCACCTATTCTTTTTGGTCTTTGTGATGTCGACCCAAAAAGACTCTTCTTTGTAACTCTTATGTACCTTTCTTCCATTGTGTTGTAGTTCTACTTCCTTTGAGAAATGATGATAGTTCATTTTTACATAATTCTGATATACATGATTTATCATATGACCTACTTACCCTAGATTTGGTAGATCCCTTTTGTTCTCTCTCTTTTTTGTCAAGTGCTCATTTCCTTTGATGTGTCCTTTCTTGCGGGGCATTTCATAGTGGAAACATCTCTAGTGGATGCATGTACATTTGATTAAATCCATCACTCCCATTAATGAATTTTCAATCACTTTTAACATGGGGACATACACTCCACTCACATTTTTTAGACATGCACTATGTTTGATGATCTTGTACATTTTGGATCCCTTATGGAAACACAAATCCATAATGCTTGATCCCTGCATTTGCATCTTTTGATCCCCTAAGGAGAAAAAAATTATTATGTCTAGATAATTTTTATTTGGATTCTCCTTTGGAGACACAAATCATAAGGATGAATCCTTTATGGGTTGACTAGTGTGGCACACAAACCCGCTAGACTATCAATGCCATATTTTACAACATGCCTTTTTGTGTAATTCACGGTAAGACAAGCATTCTTACTAGGCTGAGGCAATCACACCCTTTTTCCATTTTTTTTGGTGATGTCTCTCTTGTCTTAGTTTTTTGTTTGATGATGACTCAACTCACTTGGGGGCTTGATGATTCCTTGTCTCCTTAGCTTTGATGAGACCATCTCGTGTGTTTGATCTACTTTACTGTGAGTTTGAGTTTGGCTCATATTCCTGTTAAAGTGGGGGATAAATATATCATTTTAAAAGTTAGAAACCATTAATGTTAAGGCTCAATGACCTTTCTAGGCCCCATTTTAGCGATCTCCTAGAACATGGATGCATTTATGCCTGATTTGCCACTCTTTCCTCATTTTTTGTCTATTTCTAACCATTTCTTTTGCACCCCTAAGATCCTGAGACTTTTTCATGGATTGTGCCTCCTAGGGTATAGGTTGAAGTTGACCTATACCTTGGGTTCATGTTGAGGTCAACCTATACCTGAGGTCCTTGTTTCACTAGAACTCTGGCCCATTTTGGGGTTTTCCACTTTTTCTCGCCCAGTGCAATCAGACATTTTTGTTTTATCACCTGAAATTGGTATAAAAGGAGGCCTACTCACTTTATTTTGGAATAAAATCTTAGAGACGCATTAAATAACCACAAGATACATCCATTTTTTTAGGTAAGATCCATTAAATGCTCAAACCATCAATTAAAAGTTATCAAGTTTAAGGTGCATTCAAGGATTTCAAGCAAAGAAATGATTCATTGAAGGCATTAATTCCATTCAATCAAACATGAATTTCCTTCCATAGATCTATCTTCTTTCTTAGAGATATTGGAGTTTGCCACCAAGGGAGGAGATCTACATTCATGAACATTACACAAGTATTCAACCATTCAAGCATTAAATCATACTAACACCCATGATCTATGATTTGGTACTTTTAAATCTATTGGATTTGTAAAGACATCCAACATCCTACATTCTACATACAAGCACTTATACATCTTTATGGGTAGCGGATTTGAATCCATCCATGAAGGTTTGACAAGCAATGTGAATATTTACATTTGTCTTGATTTTACATGCTTTTATTTAAATTTAAGGTTAATTCCTAAATGGGGGCTTGACCAAGGAAAGCCCCTTTCCCCCAACAAATTCTATTTTTCTTGTGTGTAGGAGAAAATTTGAAATTTTTCAAGCTTTCAAATCATATTCGACTGATTTAGGGTTACAGTTTCCATGGGATATTCATATATCAAATTTTTGGATAGTGTAGGTACAAGTTGACCTCGATGTGTACCCAAGTGTGACCTACACCCTCCAATTTGACTTATTCCTGGGACCTTTAGATTTTCATAGTTTGCATATTTTAGCTTCTTGGTTCCATATTTGGCTCTATTCCAGGGTTTTTTTTGTCTGCTACTCCATTTTGAGATCTATTCTTGTGGCCTCTACTATCCCTCAAGGTGAGTCCAATTTCCTTTTTTTCATTTCATAGCACTTACTTTTCGATATCAAACTAGGTATTTTATGCTCTTGATTGTTACATGCTCTTCTATTTTACTTGCATTGCATTTAATCAATCAACTAATCTTAGGTCATTTAATCAAACACACATAATTTCAATTGGCATTAATCAATATCAATCAACAAACAATAAAGGGAAAGTATGAACAAACCAATGAAAAAAGAGATCTTTTAGATATCCACCCTTAAAAGACTTAAATTAAATTTTGCATTAGCACCCATATATCAATTTGGGTTGTGCTAATCTAATTTGGGTTCTCTTGAGTGTTATATCTGGGGGATCCCTCTTTCTCTTTCTCTAATGTGCTTAAAAAGATTTGGTGAATTGATATTACCTTCACCTTCTCTTTTGTATGTTACACCATTGCACTTCATTTGATGTAAGAACTTGCGCTAGTTTTACTACATTTGCAACTCATAACTTGTTGAAACCTAAGATTATTTCCAACGACCTCCCAATGAAGTAATTCCTATGAATCTAATGGTAATCAAGTATAACAGAATCCTGCAATAAAACTGAAATATCAACCACAAAGAGATATTTAAAGCAATTAGTATTCCAAATACTCAATAGAGGATGTAAGACAAATAATAAGCATAAATAATAATTAATATGAAATTATTTTAAGAACATGAATATGCAAACCATAAAACCCTTCCTTGGTGTTCTCCTTCTTTTTACAATGTGGGATCTTAGAAACAAGGGCTCGGTTGTATGCCAGGATAAGAATTCAAAGAAATTGTGGTTACCAAAATCAAATGTTTGGCTCTCTATTTATAATATTTTAGGGGTTTCAACCAAGAATCCATGATTGAAGGATTTATTGATTGTGATTGAGCAATTGAACTCAGAGTGAGTGGGAGTTCAACTCTTCTTGACTGCTTTGATTGGGGGATTGACTAAATGAGGTGGAAGAGATAACTCAAGTGAGTGAGAGTTCAACTCTAATTGACTTCCCTAATTGGTGGTATTGACTAAATGAGGTGGAATAGATAACTCAAGTGAGTGAGAGTTCAACTCTAATTGACTTCCCTGATTAGGGGGATTGACTAAATGAGATGGAAGAGCTAACTCAAGTGAGTGAGAGTTCAACACTAATTGACTTACCTAATTTGGGAGATTCACTAAATGAGGTAGAAGAGCTAACTCAAGTGAGTGAGAGTTCAACTCTAATTGACTTCCCTAATTGAGGGGATTGACTGAAGAGGTAGAATAGGAGACTGAGTTAGGAGAGAGATTTGTGGAGTTAGGAATTGTAACTGAAAAGCTAACTCAAAGTGAGTGTGAGTTGGGATTTAGGAGGATAATTATGATTTAAATAAATAATAAATTATTTATTTTTACATGTGGGTATATTTTATAAATAAATAATTACTTATTATTTATGAGAGGAATTATTAGTTTAATTAAATAAATATCATTTATTTAATCATGTGACAGAATTTAATTTAATTATTACATAAATGTAATAATTACTGTAGAAGGAACATTAATTAAATTTGATTATTTAATTAAATATAAGGAGACAGGGAATAATTAAATAATGTTTAATTATATAATTATTTTGTAGACAAATAGGTGATGAAATATTGATTAGAAGTTGAATAATTAAAGTAATTAATTAAAATTACTTAATTATGAAATTAAAGGGAAATGATGATTTTGATTTTAGAATATGGTAGAAAGACAATTTATTAAATAATAAAAATTATTAAATAAATTAAAGAGGAATATTAGTAATTTCATTACGCTAGAGCAATAGCCCATTTTTAAGTGTCTATATTTTGCCCCTCTTTGATAAAATGCATTTTAGGCGTTGTTTCAAATAATAATTTGATAAAAATAATGCCCCAATATGTCCCAGTGGGAAAAAGTTGAAAATGAGGTAAATGATGCCCCCTCGAGAGATTATTTATGCAAGAAAGGCATGAATAATCTCTTTAAAGAAGATGATGAATGTTAGAAGAAATGATGCAAGAAAATAATAATTAGTAAGAAGTGAAGAATGTTGATAGGTTATGATGACTGCTTGATTTGACATTTGGACATAAAATATGTGGGTAAGAATCATTTTTGGTTCCAGGAAGGACCCAACTTGTATAAGACTAGCAATAATATCTGGTTTCAGGAAAGACGTATCCTCTATAAGACAAGCAACAACATCTGGTTTCTGTAACCAGCCTAATTTGGTCTACTCTAACCAGAGACCCCATTTTCCCTAAGTGTGATCATACCCCTAATTATGTCAAGTCAATTATTCAATTATTGGTATAATTCATTAAAATCAATTTAATCTCCTAAAATCAAAGTGATTTCATCACTAACTCACATTAGTTACCTTGGCCTATTTAAAATCAAAACAACACAATTAAATACTTGGCTAAAGTAGTTAATTAAAAGGAATTAAATAAAGTTTCTAATTACAACTCATCACTTTCACATGGAAAATCAATACATGAACCAATGAGATTTCACTCACATGGATCACCAAAGATTCAATCTCCACCTCTCTTCACAAATCAATCTCAACCACTCGTCTCTCAAATTCTTATATAAAAGGATTGAATGTTGAGCTCAATTGCCCCCAATTCTTAGAA
Source organism: Thuja plicata (assembly GCA_018584345.1). Classification (NCBI taxonomy): domain Eukaryota; kingdom Viridiplantae; phylum Streptophyta; class Pinopsida; order Cupressales; family Cupressaceae; genus Thuja; species Thuja plicata. The sequence goes on along the minus strand of MU228201.1, from coordinate 1,722,768 downwards.
TTTCAATTATACTCTTATGTTTTGGGTGATCCCACAAAGTTGTGTCCCACTTTTAGGCACGACGAAAAATCACGCAGATGATTTTTTTCATTTTTGACCCCTTCGAGTGAATGGGGTGTTCGCGCGAAGGAGAAAACCCCTTCACGCGAACTAGATGAAATGAGGGGTTTACTCGAACTAGACCCAATTTGAGCGAACCCTGTGAATAAAAAAAAAATAAGAAATTTGCACAAATTTTCCATGGGGGGTTCACTAGAAGGGGGTTATCTCTAACCCCCTTCACTAGAAGGGGTGTTCGAGAAAACCCCCTGAATTTGGCCTTCCTCTCCAAAGCCAACAAATTTTTGCAAATTTTTTCCCTTTGAAGGTCTCAATCAAGGACCAAATAAAACAATCTTCTAAAACACAAATGGAAGATGATGCTACTCAAAACAATTTTTACAATGACTATGATTTTAATATATATTGAGTTCATTGTGACTTTCTATTTTTAGTTTAATTAAACATAGGTTGTCTAGCCATTTGGCAACCTCTCTCTTCGACACTTTGGGAAAAATAGTAAATTAGGAAAACAAATTACGAAAATATGTAGGAAAAGAGTATTTGTGTTTTATTTCTATTAAAAAAAAAGAAAAAATGAATTTTGATAAATACAGATCAAGTTAGAGTGATCCAAGTGACCTTATGTCTAAATTACAGTTACTTTCACTTTAGAACTTAATAAAGTACGAAATATTGACCCAAAATGAATGAAACCAATTGCATCGTTTAGATATTGAAGTTACAAATATAACCTCACATCATTATCATATTTTTTTAAAAAAGTTATGCTAATCCAAGTGACAGTCACTCCTTAAAAAACATTATTTTTCACACAAACCACTTTTCAAAGAAGGAAAAATGAATTTTAATGAAATTTTTTTTTTTTAAATATATTCAGAAACTAGAAAGAAAATTCTAAGAGACTCTAGTTTACATCATCTTCAAATTCCTAATAGTTTTGCGGAAACAGGTGTTTGAAAGTGAAGTTTTTTCTCATAATGTTGATCTCAGTGTTAAAGTTGGCCAAAAAGTGGGAAACACTATTTTGGGACCACCCTTGTCCATTTTAGATCATAATCTTACATAGATACTTACATAATCTTCATTTGTGCTCTAAAATGAACTTTACATGACAATTAGCTTCATTTTCTCATTGCATCTTCCATTTTAGGATTGAATATGTCACTGATTTATGCATAATATGAGGGTAATTATAGTATTAAATCACACTCTTCTTAGATAGGAAGCAATATGTCAATTTTGATGGTTTCCTTATACTTTTCCTTCAATTTTCATAGTTTGAACCATTAATATAATGACATATTGAAGTGTTGTGTTGCATCTTGCAGGTACAATATTCACACACACATTTTTTGTGCCCACCGTGGGATAGAGCCCCAGATTTATCACCATTTTGAGCTAATTAACCTCATTTTTGTTCTCTATTTTTTGGTGCAGAATCACATTTAGAAGCAAAGGATCGCCTTTAGTTGCAAAATCTCGCATCCCATTATTCCCATATCGCATTTAGTGCAAAGACTCACATTTAGGATCCTTAATCGCATTTGGTAATTCTTGCATCACTCTTGGAAAATAAAATCACATTTGGTTAGTCTTCTAGCATGTTTTGAAAATTTAATGACTAATCAGCTAACCTTGCATGTTTTTGGATGGAATTGATCATTTAAGCAGCCTAATGAGTTATTGCAGGACGTTGTCAAAGACTTCTTTGATTAAGAAGATGGAGTGAAAACAACTAACAAGTGGTTTTGTACGTTGCCTCATGCGATCAACCTAACTTTTATTGCAATTTTTAGGAATTTAACACATTTTTTATCATTTCTTAACTTTATTAGAGAACTACGCTCTTTTCCTTCATGGAAAATTAGAACCTCAAACATTAAGTTATGATTTGAATAGAATATGGAGGAAATGAACCTTTAAAATTGCTCAAAAGTCAATTTCATTAAATATGAATTTAATTATCGGATTTAAATTTGATTCTTGGTCCAACTAGAGTATTATGCTCTTTTCCCAACTTGGAAAATCAGAAACTTGAAATGTGGGACTAGGTTTTGAGTTCTATAATTTGAGGGAATAAACTTGCATGATATGCTTCATAGGAGGAAATGACATGGATAGGTGAGTACGCTCTTCTTCTTTATGAAGAATCAGGAATCTAGACTCCTAAGCCACCAATCCTCTTTATTGCTTTCAAAACATTAGAGGGTCTATCAGCTGAGGAAAAAATCTCCCGGGAAGGACCCAAGTGAGGATAGGTGAACGCTAGCCCTTCCATCTCACTATAATCAAAATGCTTCCTTGAAGGCCAAAGCCTCGGAAGACGTAATTGGTTTTTTCCTTAGAATTTTGACTATTATTCCTTGGACATGCTTAGATGTGTGTGGAGTGGAGCCACTTGAATCTTGCTTGCGAGACTACACTCATTTTAGTACTCATAGGGATATATGCCTTAATTTTCCCTTGTGCAATTATATGGGGGACGGTTGTGAACAAATACCCAAACATAAACAATATTTTGTAGTTGAAACTGCCTAGTTTATCTTCGAAAGGTGAAAATCTTTGTGCAAGGCAAATAGTAATTTCCCCAAGATACTCATCATTTTGTGCCCTCACTTGCGTTTGGATTCGGATAAATGGCATCATGACTGGAGCCATTGTGTGCCTGGTGATGGTCATATTTTTATTAGCATGTGAGTGTGTACCTAAGTCTACAAGCAAATATTTTCATTCTATGCCTATAAATTAGGGAATAGGTGTGTGTTTGGTCCCTTAACAAACTTGTTTAATGTGTCAAAATTGTAATGAAAAGATAAATCCCCCAAATAAACAACATTTTGACAATCACTGACATTCATGCTGTTGAGAAACACAATGGAAATCCTCAGACAGACTCTAGAATCAGACAAATTTTCACGTACTTCAAGAAAAAGTGGAAAAATTTAGAAAAACCCATTAGAGGCTCGTATTTGGTCATTCCTATATCACATTTAGGAAATAGGCTCGCATATGGGAAACAAGCTCATTTTTGTTCAGTCCTGGCTCACATCTGGTAAAGAAACTTTCATTTAGGAAACACAAACTCGCGTTTAGTAAGAACAAGCTCGCATTCTACAAATCTAAGCTCACATCTAGTGAGTCACATCTAGGACATAGGGTACTTGCACATGTGTCACACTCAGAAACTCTATAGTTTTGGATACCCTTTTTTCTCTTCAGTCTGGTCTTGTTTCTCTTGTTGGTCTGCCTATTGTTGTTTCTCAATTTAATTGGAAGTCTACCTTGCATGTCCTTTAGGATTCTCTTAATTGATCCCAAATCATGTTATCTTTTCACTCAACAAATATCTTGATTCCCATCTCACTATCTAGGCAATCTAACCCTCTGACACTGGAATCAAACACTCCAAACAATCACACATACTTTTCACAACTTGGACACGCCTATTTTGACAATTTGGAAGTCCTCTTGACACAATTGGAACACTTTTGGACAAAGTTGAGACCCATCTTTCATGGTTAACACAAGACATAAACAATACCTTGTTGACAATTTAGAGAGACCTCCAAGATTACTTAAGTTTCAACAAGGAGAGACATCTCAAAATCCCCTCTTTGATTAAGACTCACCCGAAATGGATGCACCTCATCACGAATGGAGTGTTTCTTTTGATGAATATAGCCAAGACCATGATGATAGGGAAAGTCAAGAAGAATGAAATCATGATTGTCCTTTTTTTGGTTCTGACATCGATGAAGACATATCGGAAGAAAAATATAACAAACTCAAACAAAGTATGAGGTTTCAAAGAACCTTGGAATTGTTTTTTGGAGAAGACAAAGAAAAATGCTTCCTACATTTATCTTCTCTTGGAGTCTAACTTCCTAAAGATTATGAAGTTGAGAGATTGAAGGAACAAGAAGTACAAACACCTATTTCCATACTCTTAAAGCAATTATACCAAATTTAAATGGAACTTGCAACACTCAAGCAAGAGAATACTAAACCAACGAAGAAATACTCTTTGGAGCACATATGTTTGTTTCCTTTTGACAAGAGCATAAACATGGTTACATTCCCACCTAACATGGCACGGCCCAAATATGAAAAATACATGGGAGAAACATATCTACATGACCATGTTAGAGAATTTTGTGCCCTAAGCATAGAATACATGCACTAACCAATGTACTTAATGAGGCTATTTATAGGAAGTCAAAGTGGAAATGCTATGGAATGGTTCTCCAAACTCACACCAAATGTGCAAATGTTTGAGGAGTTGATTCAAAGATTTGTCCAACATTACTCCTACAACATATAATACAACATTACCATAATGGATCTTGCAACAAAAAACAACAAACGGGTGAATCCTTCACACACTTTTTCCAATGGTGGAGGAGAATCTTTGCAAGGTACTCAAGAGAAATACCCGAATCTGAAAATATGGAAATCTTTTTCAATAACTTAGTACCTGAAATGAACTATGCTCTACAAATGCAAGATTCTCCTAGTTTCAATAGAATGATGAAGAATTCTATTTGTACTAAAGACATTATGATCAATAAAGGAGAGATCACACTCCAAAGTGACAATAAATCTAACAACTATAACAACAAACCTAAGTGGTGGAACAAGAAAAAAATGTTGTTAGTGATGGAGTGGGGGAATCCTTGAATACAAACTCTAAACCAGCTATGTTTAATCTCACAAATAGCCTACAAGAAAGAAAAGAAGCTAAGGTAACAACCACCATACCAAGACAAAACATTGATACCAACAAGAGTAAACCATGGATGTCGAGACCACAAAGAACATTTACTCCATTGGGAGAACCTCTTGAGATAGTTTTGAAGACTCTCTTGGATGACAAAGTCCTCACTATACTGGAGTGGGAACCAAAAGTAAAACAAAGATGGTGGAATGATAATGCCTATTGTGACTTCCATAAGAATAAAGGACACAGGACTAATGACTGTGTTAAGCTCAAACATGTTAAACAAGATCTCATTGGAGGCAAGATCAAAGTGGAAGGACATACCTCTAATGAAGATCATACAACATATAAAAACCATTTCCCAACTATGAAAAATGAGAAGCCTTGAAAGGAAAGGGAAATGAAGTAAATTACACCTATTCTTATAATGATAATGTGATCAATATGTTGGACATAAAAAGCAAATCAATCAATGTGATCACTATCAAAGGTGTCAAAGACAAGTCGACACATTCGATCATGGTAACTCGAAGCCAAGCACAAATCATGATTAAAGGGGTTAATTCCTCATCTAAATAGGCGACATCATCTAAAACACATGGTGTCACAATTCCTAAACCAATAATGTCAAGACAAATAGTTTCTATACCAGATCAAGATGGAGTTGGGAAATACTGAAATCTAATTTTTAGTATTTTCTATGTCTCAGTAAACTGCATTTTTTTAAGGTCTTCAGGGCATTGCTAGGACTATCTCTCCCCCTTTATTTCATTTCCCAATTTATGGTCTACAATTTTTTATTATCTTTCCAGCGAAGTAAATGGTTCGCAAATCGGACCTAGGACTAGAAATTTATGCCTTCTCCAAGTAGGGCTAAATTTTTATATAGTTTTTTTTTTAATTTTTGGTAGTTTTAATAATTTTATTTGTAATAAACATTATGATGACTCTTCATTTCATTTCCAATTTATTCTAGTAACCCTTGGGGTCCATCATATTTGAATAAACTCCAATTTCGAATAGAATGAATTACTTTATGGCTTGCAATTTTGTTGTTAGTCTTCTGGTTTTTATATTGAACTTGACAATACCGCATGTATCACACCAAGTATTGTAATCTGATTCATAATTCAGATTAGTGGTATCAGAGAGGGAACACTCCTTTATGCCAATTTACACAAGTTCCTCCTACCAAATATTAGGATTGGATACACAATATTTTTCAAACTATCAACCTTTGAGGCGCACACGATCAAAGATGTCAGACGATGCAATTAAGAAATTGGTGGAAGAGGATTTAAATAAGCAATGAGAGGAGATGATGAGTCAATTTTCACTCCTTCTACAAAATCAAAAACCCTCTAAATCAAGAACAAATTTTCATGGAAATACCCCTTTCAAAGTGCAGGTAAATTTTGACATCCCAAATTTTGAAGGAAAAGTCAATGTTGAAGTTGTTGATAACTGGTTATCAAAATTGGATAGATATTTTTCCGTAAACAATTTCTTAGATGTAGAAATAATAAATTGACAAACAAAGAACGATAATTATCTGATGAAAATGGCTTGGAAATATCTCTTGATAAGAAGCCCACATGGGGAGAATTTGTGGAATACATAAAAGAAGCATACCTTCCTAAGGATGTCTATGAATATAAATACATAGAATGGAAGCTTCTTTGATAGAAGAGGGATCAGTCTATGCAAGATTACACCAACACATTCCATTCACTTTCAGTAAAACTTGATATTGAGGATTCAGAGAAGTATCAAATTTTGAAATATTGTAGTGGACTTCATAGGTATATTCAAACACAGATGGAATTTTTGAATATTGAGACATTGGAAACTGCCTATAAATATGCTACCAAAATTGAAGAGAAATCCAAGTAGAAAGGGAAGAGGGACTACTTTGCAAATAATAAGCCAAGGGTTGAAGGTGACAATAAATCTACAGGAAAATAGGTGACTAATGAACCTCACTCAAACTCACCTAAGAAAACATGGTGGGCTGCAAAAAATACACAGACAAATATAGGGATGTTGTGTGAGATGCATAAGTCCCCAAACCATAATACAAAGGATTGTCAAAGTATTAAGACTCTCATGACAGAAATACGAGGAGAGGAAGCTGAATCTGAATCATCACCAATAGATACTTCTGAGAAAAAGGAGAATGATTATGTCATAGAAGCAGACCCATATTCTATAGTTGAAACTACTAAAGTAATGCATCGTGAAGATGAAGAGAGACTTTTTCATTCATAGATGTGGATTGATGGAAAGCCTTTACATTTTATTATTGACAATGGGAGAAAAAAGAATTTGATAGCTAGGGAGATAGTCAAAAGCTTGAATTTGAAAGTCACAAGACACCCACAACCATACTCTATGGGATGGGTAAATGAGGGACAAGATATTAAAATAAATCAATAGTGTCATCTACCATATTCAGTCAAGCCTTTCAAGGATGAAGTGATATGTGATGTAGCACCGCTGGATGTATGTGATGTCTTGCTGGGGAAACCTTACATGTATCAGAGGCATGGAGTGTATGAATCCAAGACACGTAGTGTTACAATCAAGCTTGGTGGGAAAAGGTATCGAATACCAGAGGTATGTCCAACACAAACTACTTCTTTGATTAGTGCTAAACAATGTAAATGTTTGATTTCTCAAACTGGATATTTTTTCTGCTCATGGTTCACCATGAACAAACAAAGTCGGTTGTCCTTAATACACATGTTAAGGTAGCCATAATAAAAAATCAACAAAATTAGATGGATAAAATTTTGAAATAATATCATAGTGTGTTTAAATCACCGGTGGGAGTTCCAATACACTTTCAAGTCAAGCACTCTATTGATTTAATCCCAGACACACCTCTACCACATGAGCCAATATATAGAAGGTTAATTTTGGAAAATGATGAAATCAAGAGAAAAATTCAAGAGTTTATTCAGAAAGGAAATATTCATCCAAGTGCTTCACCATATGGCAGTCCAATTTTACTTGCTAAAAAGAAAGATGGGACATGGAGACTTTGTATTGATTATAAGGCATTGAACAAAATCAGTGCAAAAAATAGATATCCAATCCCTTGAATTGATGATTTTTTGGACCAACTTAGGGGGGCTAAGTTCTTTACAAAAATTGACTTGAAATTTGGATATCACCAAGTACCAATTGATCCAACAGATGTGTGGAAGACTGCATTTAAATCTAAGGAAGGTTTGTTTGAATGGTTGGTTATGCCTTTTGGCCTAACAAATGCCCCAGCAACATTTATAAGGTTGATGAATGATGTTCTTAGACCATTCATTGATTCTTTTGTGGTTTTTTATTTGGATGATATACTCATCTTTAGAAAGACTTGGTCTGAGCATTTGCAGCATGTTGAACAAGTGCTTTCAACTCTGCAACAACACAAACTTTATGCCAGCATTGAGAAGTGCTCTTTTGGTATGCAGAGTATTCAATACTTAGGGTATATCATTGATACTGAGGGTGTTCATGTTGACCTAGTAAAGATTCAAATAATCAGAGATTGGCCATCTCCTAAAACTTTCACAGAGCTTCGCAGCTTCTTGGGTTTATCCAACTTCTATCACAGATTTGTTTTTGGTTTCTCACATATATCATGGACTCTCAATCAATCACTAAGGGGTGGAGCACAAGAAAAATTTTAGTGGACAGAGGCAAAGCAACAAGCATTTGAAGATTTAAAGAAAAAGATTATTTTTAGCACCAGTACTAGTCCTCCCAGGTCTGCGACAATCATTCGAGATAGAAACTAATGCATCTAATTATGCTCTTGGTGCAATACTCACACAACATGGGAATCATAATGCCTATCACAGTGAAACTTTTTCTGATATAGTACATAGGTACCCCACCTATGACAAGGAGTTGTATGTTGTTTTTCAGGCCTGCAAACAATGGAAACATTATATACTAGGAAAGGAAACTATTATACATACAGACCATAAACCTCTTACATTCTTGCAAACACAAGGGAAGTTACACAATGACAGACATCAAAGGTGGTCATCTTATTTACAACAATTTCACCTCAACATTCATCATAAAAAAGGAAGCAGTAACAAAGTGGCAGATTGTTTGAGTAGGCCTCCAATTGCATGTTTGACAATGGTGTTGGATTCATGTGGTCATCAATCATCCACATGGGAAAAACTATATGGTATTGACCCTGATTTTGCTAACATCTATAGTAATTTGGTAGAAGGAAAGTGTGTCTCTGAATTTCACTTGCAGGATGGGTTGCTTTTCCATGTTGGTCATATATGTGTACCCACTGAGGAATGAAAGAAAATGATATGGGAAGCTCACTACAGCCATGTTGCAGGACATTTTGGTATTGGTAAGACTACTGTTATCCTTCAAAATTATTTCTATTGGCCAAAAATGAAGTTGGATATAATTTCATATATACAAGCTTGTGCAGCATGTGCAATTGCAAAGCAAGTAAACTGTAAGTTGGTTCTATACTTACCATTACCTATTCCTGATAAGTCATGGCAGTCTGTTTCAATGTATTTTATGTCTGGTCTTCCAACTACCAAGCAGGGGCATGATTGTGTATATGTTGTGGTAGATAGGTCTTCTAAAATGGCTATCATGATAGCATATGAAAAGATGATTTATGTAGAAGAGACTGCCAAGTTATTTTTTGAGCATGTTTGGGTTCACTTTGGTTTTCCCATAAGCATTATTTCTGATAGGGATAGAAAGTTCATCAACAAATTTTGGTCTGCACTATGGGCTAAAATGGACACAAAGTTGACAAATTCTACATCATTCCATCCCCAAATAGATGGGCAGACAGCAGTGGTGAATCAAATGATCATTCATATCTTACAGATGTATCATTCAAAACATCCTTGCACATGGGATAAAATCATACCCTACGTGCAACACAGCTACAATTGTGCACTCCATATTACTACAGGGCATAGTCCATTTGAGGTTTGTCTTGGGTATCAGCCATTGGCACCTATGGATGTAGAACTGCTAGTTTTGCAATCTAATAGTCTATTAAATGTTGACAAGGAGGTAGATAAAGCAGAAAAATTCATTGATAACATTAGACACCTACAACAACAAGTTCATAATATTTTGGAGCAAAGTAATCATAAGTATAAGGAAAGGCATGATAAACATAGAAATCCTCATCACTTTCAAATTGGTGACAAGGTATGGTTACATCTTTAGAAAGAGTGCCTTCACTGACCAAATAGGAAGCTTCGTCCTTTTCATTATGGCATGTATACTATTGCGAAGCAAGTTGCTGAGAATGCTTTTGAACTTAATTTTCCATCCTTCTTGAGCCTGCATCCAATTTTCAATGTGGAATTGTTGAGACATTATTTTCCTCCTTTGTTGGACATTTCCCAAGCTACTGAACACATTCAATCTGCAGAATTATCTACTACTATTCTAGTCCAGTGTGACCATGTTACTGAATTCATTTTAAAGACTAAGAAATTAGAACATTCCTCTTTATCGGGTGGTTCGAGATGGTCAGCATCCTCATCAAGGCAAGTGATTAACTAAGGAAAAAATTGAAGCACAATTTGCTCATTTTTTGCAGAAGGTTAGTGCAATGGGGCCCGTTGCTTCTCAAAGGGGAAGGAGTGATCAAGATGGAATTGGGAAATACTGAAATCTAATTTTGCAGTATTTTCTGTCTCAGTAAACTGCATTTTTTGAAGGTCTTCGGGGCATTTATGGGACTATCTCTCCCCCTCATTTTTACTTCCTAGTTTTGGGTCTACAATTTTTTATTATCTTTCCAACGAAGTAAACGGTTCGCAAATTGGACCTAGGACTAGAAATTTATGCCTTCTCCAAGTAGGCCTAAATTTTTATATTGTTTTTTTTTTAAATTTTGGTATTTTTATAAGTTTATTTGTAATAAACATTATGATGACTCTTCATTTCATTTCCAAGGTATTCTAGTGACCCTTGTGATCCATCATATTTGTATAAACTCCAATTTTGAAGAGAATGGATTACTTTTTGGCTTGCAATTTTTTTGTCAGTCTTCTAGTTTTTATATTGAACTTGACAATACTGCAGGTATCACACCAGGTATTGTAATATGATTCATAATTTAGATCAATACCATCTGTTAACTATAACTTGGTAGACCAATTACAAAGGACCTCAGCTCAAATCTCTATATTTGAGTTATTAAATATCTCTTCAATGCATATGGAAGTTATTAAACAAGCCCTACATTCTGCAAATGTTCCAGAAGACATAGATGGGGACAAATTCCAGGCAATGGTCAATCGCCTATCAGCTCCACATTACCTCTCCTTTTCAGAGGAACATGACACATGTGACTCATCCCCATAATCAACCCCTTCACATTGAATTTTTGATCCATAAACACCATGTAAATTGTGTATTAATAGATGGAGGTGTGGGGTTGAATATATGTACTCTCAATCTGATCAAGAAATTGTGTCTTGCAGAACAAACAATTGATTCAAGAAGTAAGATAACCATCAAGGCTTATGAAAAAGAGAAAAGATCATCCAAAGGGCTAACTTTTTTACCAATAAGCATAGGACCTGTGTGTGTATATTTTGTACCTGATAAGAAAGACACAACACCTCAATAGATCATTGCATTAGCTCAAAAAGGTTAGATAATCATGTAAAACCAACTAATATCGACCTATTGCCTTCTAACTAAGAAG
>MU228201.1:1670809-1711139 GCA_018584345.1 Thuja plicata | reverse complement strand
AGATAATAACAATGTAAAAGCATGAATTATGAAGTGAAATATGAGTTCTAACTTTAATCTAACAGCATAACAATGCATTTACAATATATCATGAAGGCTTATTTGCTCTCAAAAATGGCTTCTATTTTATAGAAGAATGAGAGAGAAAGAGAGGGGAGACAAGGCTTATTAATGAGTTGAGGGACTCATTAATGGTGGTGTAAGAACCATTAATGCCTTGAGCATTAATAAGGAATGGAGGAGAAATAGTCTTAAGGATTCTTCATTAATAAGGCACTAATGAAAGCCTTAAAGAAGCATGGGGAGAGTGTAAGGGGGTGGCTTGAGAAGGTGGACTTGAGAAATTCATGCTTGAGAAAGTGGACTTTCTCAAGTGGGTTGAGTTGTTAATCATTCCCTAATGGAATGTGACAACATTAGGAGGTGGGTTAAGGTTAGAATTAGGATTAGGATTAGATTAGCAAGGGTGAATGGGTTGGGAAGGGTTAGAACCCAGAGTAGAAGTGGTTGAGATAGGTTAGGTTTGGGTTTAGGATAATATTAACTAAATGAATTAAACTTATTTAATTCATTCAAAAATAGAAATTTAATTTTTTAAACAATTTAATTGTTTTTTAATAATTAGGGGACTATATCCATTTTAATTAAATTAAATAGGCTAGGGGAATGGGTTAATTGCAAGTGGGTAATTGATTTAGGGATTTATTTAATTCCTTTATAATTAAATAATATAGCCATGTTTGATTTTGATTTGGTTTAATTGGTTTGAATTGTATGGCTATAATAGTTAATACAATTCAGTGATAAAAATCACCTAGGACATTAAATTGATTCGAAGAATTATGCCAAGCAATAACAGGGCATTTGGACATAATCAAGGGTATGATCACACTTAGGGCAAATAGGGTCCATAGTTGGAACAGACCAAATTTAGGTGGTTACAGGACCAATTGAATGCAATGTGATTTTTCAAGTTCTTGATCTACCATTGGCCTATAACATATTACTAGGAAGACCTTGGATACATGAAATGCAAGCAATGCCATCTACTTACCACCAATGCATTGAATTCCCACACAATGGGGTGGAAGTAACCATTCCTGCAGATTCAAGCTACACTTGCAACAATGTTAAAGTAGACAGTATGGTTCCTCACAATAAGGAAGTCCCAAAAGAATTTCCAGATGAAACCTCTAAAGATATGGTGATGAGAAGCTTTGTAAAGACACTAAAACTTGAATAAACTAGCATGGGGGAATACAAGCTAGACATGACACCATCATTAGCTAACATCCCATGTCTCCAAGATTTTATGGGAAACCCTCCCCCTCTTTCACACATGTTGCCTCAAAAGGAAAGGACATTCATAAACCAACTAGTATGGTTAGAGCCTCTACTTATAAAGAGGATAAAAAATAAGATAAAGCAGTCTTGGCTTGGCTCTATAAAGAAGAACATTGAGAAAATGAAGTAAAATATGTTGAGATATCTCCTGAAAAGTATGGCAAAGGTTATGAACTTCTCAAACAAATGGGATATAAAGGGAAGGAACCTTTAGGAGATAAGGTAAAATGACTCATTGAGCCTATACAAAAGGAATTCAGAGACACCAAAGACAAAACAAGGTTAGGTTTCAATAACAATTTAGAACACCCCACCTTAAGAGATGGTCCAATGTTTGATAAAGGAAGTGATGAAGAAGAGGAAGAAACATAACTTGTACCTTGGACATATGAAATATTACTACACATTGGTACTGAGGACCCAGAATACCAAGGAGAAAGATATGTGCCTACTTTTTTAGCACAACTAGAGCATCATGTTCTATTATTGTCACACACTGACATCCAAGAAGTAGAGGAAGAAGAAGAACACTCTCTAGAAGTCAAACAGCCAGAAGAATCTCATGAAGAAATCCCTCAACAACAAAATGCACACCCTAACTAGGGGAAATTTGTTACAATTTTACATGTCCTAGATTTACCACACTTTGATCCACAAATGGCTAATAGGGTACATCATATAACTATTGCAGAGTTTTAAAATAGATCTGATGACGATATCACATACTCACATGATTATGAATGGGATCACATGTAGGATGCTACCATGGACATTGTGGTAGATGTAATTCATAAATTTGCACCTCTATTGGAGAGAGGAGAAAGTTCTAACACTTCCCATAACACTACTATTGTCACAGAATCAGATGAGATGGCAATTCCTAGGATCATTGATGAAGAAACTGGTGTCTTACTAGGTCTAGAAGAACTTCAAAGGATACAAGATATGAGTTTCAATATGATAAGAGAAGAAAGAGAAATCTCAACTGATGAGTCACTAGAGTTAGGTCCACATATTACTAACAATGACCCTAATAATGAAAATTCAACTCTTCATGATCTAAACGCTATAGAAGCTGACTTAACAGAATGTATCTTGTTAGTTAATAGTCTTGACACCGACGTGATGATCTCCTTACAAACCTTTGAATCATTGTCCTTGGTAAACCCTAACCTTATTGATTGGACTAATTCAGACCCTACTCCTATCATGAACTTTCCCAATGACTATACTTTGGCCTATTATCTAAATGTTTGTGAACCCTATCCCTCTCGCACCAATGCAAGGAGTGTGAACCTGACAGATGAGGATATCAAGTTTCTTAGTCAAAAATTGAAAAATAAAAAGAAATGAAGAATTGATGGTGTAAACCACGTTGTGTAAGTATCAGATTCTAAAATAGTAAAAAAAAGACATATATGATGGTGAAAACCTCTCAGAGGCACCAAAAGATGAGATTCTTGATATCCTCCTCCCTGAGTACTTTCAAGAAATATCTTCATTATTGATAGAGCCAACACAACCAGTTAATTTGGGAACAATAGAAGCTCCTTAATTGGTTCATCTAGTGCAATCATTATCAGAAGAATAAAAGATACAGTTTACTGAATTCCTCAAAGAGAAGAAGATCAAATTTGCATGGTCTTATATTTATATGCCTAGACTAGATCCTGAGTTAATAATGCATCACTTATCTATAGCTTATGAAATTAAACCTGTCAAACAAAAACTAAGAAAGATGCACCCACATGTGGCATTATTGGTGAAAGCGGAACTAGAAAAAATCTTAAAGGCTGGATTCATAAGGGTCATCGCTTATGTAGGATTGATTTCTAATGTGGTGTCAGTTTCTAAAATAGATAACTCTATCAAGATTTGCACAGACTTTAGGACTTAAACAAAGCTTTTCCTAAAGATGATTTCCCCTACCAAATATTGATATGATTATAGATTTCACATTAGGATATCAAATGTATTCACTCATGGATGGATTCTCGGATTATAACCAAATAAATATTGCTCTCGAGGACTAGGAAAAGACAACATTTACATGTGCATGAGGAACATTTTTCTGGAACATCATGCCATTTGGGCTAAAGAATGTGGAGCTACGTATCAACAAGCTATGACGACCATTTTCCATGACATTATACATATAAATATTGAGGACTATGTGGACGATACATAGTCCAAGTCAAAGATAAGAACAACTCACATTGAAGACTTCAGGAAGATGCTAGATCGAATGTAGCAATTTTAACTGAGACTCAATCCAAAGAAATGTGCATTTGGAGTTCAATCAGGGAAACTCTTAGGGTTTATTGTATCTGCTAAAGGAATTGAGGTGGACCTTGAAAAAGGTAAAAGTAATAATGGAAATGTCACCTCCTTACAATATCAGTCAAATGAGGATGCTTCATGGAAGACTTTAGTCCGTCAGGAGATTCAAGTCCCAACTAGCAGATAGAGTGCAAACTTTCACAAAATTGCTACATAAAGGTGTCACTTTCAAGTGGGATGAACATCGTGAAAATAATTTCAAAGAATTAAAAGACTATCTGGCTAATCATCCTATTCTCATGGTGACTATTCACGAAAAACCATTGCTACTATATATCTCAACTACGGCTACATCACTTGGAGTATTTCTAGCCCAAGATGATGAAAACAAAAAGGAAAGGGAAATTTATTATATCAGCAGGACCTTGGTGTCTTATGAGCTCAACTATAGTATCATTGAAAAATCTTGCTTGGTAGTTTTTTTTGCATCCTAGAAGTTGAGACACTACATGCTCTCGCATAGAGTGAAACTTATCACAAAAATTGACCCTCTCAAATACCTCTTGAGTAAAATAGCATTGACAAGAAGAATAGAAAAATGGGTCTTGATACTAAGTGAATTTGGTATCGAGTATGTTGACAGAAGGGCTATCAAAGGAAAAGTGCTAGTAGATTAACTAGTTGATTCACCATACAAGATGACACACCTTTGATTATAGAATTTCTAGATGAGACAATCATGCACTTAACTAAATATCCTTGGAAGATGTGTTTTGATGGTTCTTTCACACAGCAAGGATCTAGAGTAGGGGTACAATTTATCAAACCTCAAGGCTACAAGATACCTAATGTGTATAAACTAATGTTTCCATGCACTAATAACATCTCAGAATATGAAGCATTGGTGAACAGGCTCAAGCTACCTATAGAATGGAAAATTGTAGCGTTACATGTGTATGGTGACTCTCGACTCATTATTAACCAATTGAATGGAGAATATCAAATAAAATATGAGAATTTGATACCTTACAAATAGATGGCAGAAGATTTGAAAAAGTACTTTATTTTCATCACATTTTAACAAATTCCAAGAACAAAAAACAAAGTTGCAAATGCTATGGCTATGCTAGCATCAATGTTACAACTAGAGGAACACCGATTTCACTATGAATTCTTGCTGGAAGAATTATAATTTCCAACCTTTGATACACTGGAATCCAAAATTATTTATGTCTTAAAAGCCCAAGACCAATCCCAATATGCCAAAATAATTGCCTATCTTACCGATCAAACCTTACCTAATGGCCTATCTAGGAATGAAAAATAAGCTGTAATTAGGAAAAAATCACGTTATGTTCTCATCACTACTAACTTATATAGATGAGGCCTTGATGGAATGCTTCTTAGGTGTTTAGAACAAGAAGAGTCTGGTCGCACATTAAAAGAGGTTCACGAAGGTGTATGTGGATCATAATCGAATAAATTTTCATTAGCTAAGAAACTTTTAAGAGTTGGATACTACTGGCCTACAATGGAAAAAGATGTCATGCAATTCACTAAAACATGTCACAAATGTCAAACACATGGAAACCTTATCCATGCTCCAGCCAGAGAGCCAATACCTTTTATAACACATTGGCCATTTCAACAATGGGCCTTTGATCTTTTTGGGTAGATTTATCCTAATTCTTCAAGTGGACACAATTTCATCATCACGGCCACTGAGTATTTCACTAAGTGGGTTGAGGTAGTGTCGTTGATCAAAGATACTGGCAAAAAGGTGGCTATGTTCATCTTGAACTACATCATTTGTAGGTATGGGATACCCTCTTCTATTGTAACAGACAATGGGGGCAGTTCAAAAATCAAGATATTGAGGACCTTTGTACGCGGTTTCATATCACTCAGCATTGTTCTTTAATCTATTATCCTCAAGGTAATGGAAAATTTGAGGCTTCAAACAAGAACATCTTAAAAATATTACATAGAACTGTGAACAAGTCTGGCAGAGACTAGCATTTTTAATTAAATCCAGCACTGTGGGCCTATAGAACAAGTATCTGAACACCAACAATATCCATGTCATTTTCTCTATTCTATGACGAAGAAGAAGCGCTACAATTGAAGTATAAATTCCTTCTTTGTGAGTATCTCTCTAGGGTCTTGTTATAGATTAACAATACCACATTGATAGGGTTCATACACTAGAATTACTAGATGAGCACAGACAACAAGCATTCAATCATCTCAAAGTATACTTGAAAAGAATGTCAAAAGGGTACAACACGAAAGTAAAGCCACAACAATTTCAATTGGGGGATGTTGTTATAAGAGAGAATCCTAAAAATCAGCCAAATAAAGAACAATAAGGCAAGTTTGAACCCAACTGGCTGGGGCCCTTTTTTATAACAATAACTTTTGGGACAAGAGCTTATCAGTTAGCTACAACTGAGGGATATGTCCTTCCTGATCACATCAATACCCTACACTTGAAGCAGTTCAATGCTTGACATCTGGCTGAAGGGCCTGTACAGTGGAAATGATTTTCAAAAAACAAAAAAATTCAAAAAATTGATCCTAAAGAAAGCCAAAACAGTGGAAAAAGTCCTGAAAAAGGTATTCTTGGTGAAAACCTGGCAAATAGGCACCTTGATACTAAAAAAAAAGTACAAAATAAAAAAGTACAAAAAATTTGAAAAATAGAAAAAGTGCCTTAGCAAAAACCTAGCAAATAGGCGTCTTGGTAGCAAAAATAAAAATCTTTGCCAAGTGGTGAAAACCTGGCAAATAGGCATCACTTGTACTCTGTTCTCCATCTATCAATGCACTATTGACCCTAATCCTTCACGATCACACCTTTTCTATCAGTTGACTCTGAATTCCTCACAAATTTCTTATCCTTGCCTGGGATTTGTCTTTATTTGCATCTTAGGGATAGTCATTCTGCACTGGGGGCATATCTCCTAGCATGTTCGGTCAACATTTTCTAGGTTGTCCTATGTCCTTATCTAGGAAGGTTTGCCACTGAAAACAATATTTCTTAATACTTGAATAAAAATGTCACTATCACAAACAAAGGTGTTTCTTAAACACCACTTACCTATAACAGACATTATACTAGTGTTTCTCAACACTTTAATAAAATAGTGTTCCTTAAACACTATATTGGATTGCAATTGTTGATAAAGTTTATCTCACTTACTAAGACATAAAAATATATTGCTTAATTCCAAGTTGTGATTGATGATTTCTCAACTGTGATTGAAAAATGAATCAACGGTGTTCCTCAACACCACATAAGCATATATAGACTGATCTTGGTTTGATTGTGACTATTTTATGTTCTGATGATGTTTCAAAGTAGGGGCATGTAAGCAGTTATGAATTTTCTTTGACTCATTATTAAATATTTCTTGTTATGTCTTCCGAGTTACTCCATGATGTCTATTCAAAGATAAAGAGTCGCAAGGACAGGGGGCATAACATTTTCTTGTTTTTCTATGTATGGTGATTGTTTCAATGATCCTATATATTTCACTAAACTTGGATGTTTATGGTAAGAGCTTCCAATGTGAGTGGATAACTGCATATATCTCGATCCTTTTATGTGTAAACTACGGTGAGGTTGAATCAATTTCCTTGTTTATTTCTAATCAAATCCTAAGTAAGGTGTACGACATATTATGTGCCCAAGGATATGAATATTGAAGGTCATTGTGGTTTACATATCTTATATTACACACAAACAGAAGATGATTGTTAAAGTAAAAGTAGATAACTGACAAGTCATCATGGCCTCTATGCCTTGATGCTTAGGTTTATTTTTGACATTACATACAATAAACATAGTATTCATACTTTCATGATACTTTATGGGTATTAGTGACAGTTGTACTATCTGGTGATGTCTGTTACACAAATGCCCTCTGATGATAAAATGCTAAAATGTAGACAAATCAGTTATAGTCCTAGAAGTTTGCATTTAATTGCATTTAAGATTGCATGATTCATTTAAACAACATAAGGACTTGAGCTCAAAATGATTTCCTGGTTCATTCAAAATCCAATTTTGACTACTTAATCTATATTACTGATATATTTATGTCGTTGCATATCCATTGCATTCATAATGGGAAAACAAGAAAATATAAAAATAAAGCATTCAAGCATTGCATTTTTACATCCTAAGTGCATCCATACATATATTTTCATAAAGAAAATCTCAAAAACATACATTAGCATATTCATCTAGAATCATCCAAACACATCTATATATCAGTAATTAACCAAAGAGCATAAATGATGTCATCACATGAATCTATTCTAAATCATCAAAGACCAACTACATCATCACAATGTGCATCAATCTAATCATCTATCAACAAAGAGAACCAATGAGCATATCAAAATCAAATTTGGCTATCTCAGATATATATCAATGAATATAGGATCAAAACTATGGAAATATCTACAACAAGTATCAACGAGATCATGATTACTCAGATACACATGTATCAAATGTCTGCAGTACAAAGCATAATCACAGAAGGATCAATATACAAAAAATCACAGATATAATCACAAATCAGGTCTGACTACCACCCTTTCCCTGATATAGAGTGTTGGTGATCAAATCAACAGATTGGATTTCCTATGGATTTTGCCTATACAATGATGAGAAACCCAAGCTATTTGCCAACTGATGAGGTTTCAACCTAATTCAAGTGTCAACCTTCTGAAAATTTGGCTCTGCAGAACCAAGGCCGGTGGGCCTATACCCTAAACTTGTCTTCCAAATCTTAAGGGCTTTTTAGAGCAGATAATATGTGATTCAAACTTCCTTATCTCAAAGTATGACAAAGTACTACTGAGATCCTTAAACTAGGAGCAATGAACTATTGAGTGTTAAATGTAATGTTGCAAATATTTAAAGAATATATTGATGGATACAAGATATAAAATAAATAGAGGAGATGGGTATAGTATCTCAAAACTATCAACAATGAAACTATGACCATAATCTAATAAGAAAGAAAGACCAGTGCCTTAATCAACAATGGGCAATAGAGTCACTATTATTCCAATCTTATGTTCAACCTCAGAGATAGTTTTACAAGAAAACTTATCACTTTAAAGGTTTTATGAAATATACATGCAACCTGAAAAAATTCAGAGATATTTCAAAAGGGCAAGACTTCTCAAATGACAGACCAATTGATTGAGGCCTCAATCAATAGAATTTAACCATGAAAAATGAGAAAACCAATTGAAAATATAGACTATGAATCAAATCAGGAAGCATGCACATCAAACTATCACTTTGAAGAATTTCTATTGGTTTATCCGAGGGACTAATTGTTAAATGATAATGGAACAATTGCACATATGAAGAAAAAGGACTTATCTTTATTGATTTTGAAAAATGATACAATTGAGTTCAAGGTTGCAATTATTGACCCATCTATCCTATCTGAATATAATACCAGTAAGTCTTATTGTGTTTTTTCCATGTGCTGATCTTGGTATCCTTATAAGTATGAAACCCAAAGGATGCAAACAAGCTTCAGATCAACATGACAATTCCTAGCAATACCTAATCTTAAGATCAATAACTGAATGCTTAATAATTATAATAATTTAATGTTTGATTATCCTCGCTTGATAACATGTGCTAACTAATGACAATAATTTTATAGTCTCTTCAAAACATGTCTGAGTCGATGACTTGGAATATTGGATCTACATCATGATGGTACTCCAATCATATATTCATCCATAGTCTCATTCATAATCTGTGAGAAATCATTTCTAGCATATCTTTTGTCCCGTATCGATGATTCTCTTATCAATCGCAACCATGGTGTTGATCATCATGTTTGCATGTAATTGTTCTTCATGATGTCGAGAATCTGGACCGTCTAGTCAAACCACACTCACTACCTTTACAATCTGAATACAAAAGTCAAATAATTAAATGATAAAACAAACCCTAAGTGAAATAAAAGATTTTATGCCATGTAAGAAATCAATTTTACTATTATCGCCGAGGCTTTTTATCTTTTTCCTATCGCCTTCAGGTGTTGAGTCCTTCACTATCACGTAATGACTAAACTTCATTCACTTTTCCATTGTGTCGTCGCGTTGAGTCGTAGATCTTTCATTCTACGGTCATAGATCTTCTTTAAATGCCTTAGTTATTACCCGATTACTTTTACCCGCTTGATTAAGTCCCAACTGTTGATTTAAAGCACATGCTAAAGATGTATTTTAAGTAATCTATCTTTTAATTTACTTTATGCACCTTTGTGTAGTCTATTCATTATGCTCTGCCAACCAAATATCGAAACTTGTATATCTTGGCAGACCCGGGACATATGTCATCCTTTTCACCATTGTGTGATGTTTAAGTATTGTGCAACTTGAGATAACGTCATCGTGCTCGACCGTTGGATCAGATCTTAATCTGATCGGATATGAATCAATTTGACTTTAGTCAAGTGGACTCCATATGACATGTGACGATCATTGTTTGGTGCCATGACATTTAAAATAATCTGCGTGTACATTGGTCATGAATTTTCAACCATCGACAACTCTATTCAACTATTTATTTCTTTTTGGGATCGAGATATGTGAGCTTCACCACCCCTTAATGGATGGAAGATCACCATCTCTTCATTGTGCCATCACATGATAGGTAGACAAAGGATAATTCTATGGCCATGTGGTTTCAGAAACTACATTTTGACTTCAACCTTGTTATCTTTCAATCTGCACCAAAAGGAAATAAGAAGAAATCAATAGTAGAAAATAATAACTATTAGAGACATAGATTAAAATGATATAGTATTGATAAAGGACATAAGAAATATAAGTAAGAATCACAATGTATAAACCAGAAGGCTATAGAAGATAAATGAATAAGTGTAAAGAGATACTTCCCTGATTTATTATGAATACAAATCATCCTACAAATATGGGTTCCACCAGTGGCTCTTTCTGGGGATGTGTGTTCATACCTGAACACAGCAAGATCCAAGCTATCTCTAGAAAACTATACTATTAGAAAACACAAGAATAATATATATTTCATAGATAAGGAAGAAAAAAAATACTGATTGTTGTCATCTTTAATGGAAAAAAGGTTTAAGATATTGACCATGCACAAGAAGTTCATGATGGTAACCCTCCAAATCCTATAAGAGATAAGATTTCTGACCTCCTTTACCAATATTGACAAAAGGTCCTACCCATAAACCATCAAACTTTCCACGTTTGCCTTTGTCTTGACCTTTCACATTCCATCTTAAAACTAGATCTCCCTCTTGAAATTTCCTTTCTGTATTCTTTTTATCAAACAAGACTTTCAATTTCTATTGCAATTCTTGATTTCTCTCACGAGATTGATTCCTTATTTCATCTAATTTTGCAAGCTGTTGAAGTCTATCTTCCATGAAATCTACTTCTTCCCATTGCTTATTATTTACAAACTTGTATGCCAACAATAAATTATTTAGTGCTAAGTGAGATTTCTTTCCATAGACAAGCTCATATGGGGCATATCCAATAGATTTTTTAATTGTGAGTTTGTCTGCCCAAGGTGCAAGTGGTATTTTTAAATCCCATAATCTTTTGTTGTTATCTAACATCCTTTTGATAATTTTCATTATATTTTTGTTGCTAGATTTTGCTTGGCCATTTCCCTTAGGGTGATAAGGGGATGAAAAAGAAATCTTTATTCCATATTTGTCATGAAATTCAATGAATTTTGCATATCTGAAACACATATCATTATCACAAACAATCTTCTGAGGAACGCCAAATCTTGTCAATATCTTTTCAATCAAGAATTTGATTACCACCTTAGTAGTAGCTTGTCTATTTGGTATGGCTTCCACCCACTTAGTGAAGTAATCAGTGGCTACCAAAATCCATTTATGTCCCCCACTAGATGTATCAGTAATTTCATGTATGAAATATGTTCCCCACATTTGGAATGGTTCTTCAGTAGACATAGGTTTGAGAGGTAATGCACCATTATATTTGAGTTTTCCTAAAAAAATTTGACATCCTTCACATTTCTGAACATATTCATGGCAATCTTTAAATATGCAAGGCCAATAGTATCCTGCATTCAATATCTTGTGTGCAATGGTTTTTGCTAAAAAGTGTCCCCCACATGCTCCATAATGGATATCCTTAAGCACCTTTTTAGCTTGGTATGTATCTAGACACAAAAGAATTATACCATCCCTATTTTTCCAGTATAAGTCTCCTTGCATCAAGCTATATTTAGATGCTTGTAATTTCAATTTCCTCTTCTGACTATCTGTAAGGTTTTTAGGACATTTCATATGTTTCAAAAAATATACTATGTTAGTGTACCAAGGGCATCTTTCAATACTTATCTGAGTTTCACTTAGATCAATCTGATTCACCTGTAATGCATCCATATTTGATTTTTCCATCAACCTTGCTAATCCTTGTCCTCTAATAATCTTAGTGATCTATATCTCTATATCAAATTCCTAAATTTGATTTACCCATCTACACCTTCTCCCAGTGACTTATGATTGTCTTAATATATCCTTTATTGTTGCATTAGGAACATAGGCTATCACCTTTGCTCCTACCAAATAAGGCCTGAAGGACTTTACTGCCTTTACAAGTGCATAAGCTTGTTTCTCATTGATATCATAATTTAACTTAGAGACTTGAAGGGTTTTACTGAAGAATTCTATTGGTTGTTCATATCCTTCATTACTCTTTTGTAGTAAGAAAGCAACAATGGTGTGATATGATGCAAAGGAAAATAATTGAAATGGATTAATATAATCTGGGGATTTGAGGATAGGAGCTTCCTTAATTTCCCTTTTAATATTTACAAATGCCTCCAAATCTTCATTTGTCCACTTCATGGCTGCACCCTTTTTAAACATCATAGCAATTGGTTTGATTACTTCTGAAAATTTTGGGACAAATATCCTTACAAAGTTTATTTGTCCAAAGAAGGATTGGATCTTTTTAATAGTCTCAGGAACCTCAATTTTATCAATTACCGCAATCCTCTTTGGGTCTATTCTTACTCCATTTTTGGATACTATATACCCTAATAATTTTCCTTCAGTTACTGTAAAATGGCATTTCTTTGGGTTCAGAGATATCCCATATTCAAGGGATATTTTAAAAATATGCTCCAAGTGTCCACAGCGATCTTTTGCCCTTTTGGAGTAATCAGTTAGGTCATCATGATATACCACCATAATTACATCAATGAAATCCTCAAAGGAAACATCTATTTCTCTTTGGAAGGTAGCTCGTGCATTAGTGAGTCAAAAAGGCATTCTAGCATATACATAAGTACCCCAAGGTGTAGTAAATTTTGTCTTCTATTGTTCCTCTTCTTTTACCTTCACCTAGTTATACCCTGAGAACCCATCCATCATTGATAATAATTCATTCCTTGTGACCTTTTTTAATAATTCTTTCATGTTAGGTAATGCATAATTTTCCTTTAGTGATGATATATTTAGATTCCTGAAATCTACACAAAGTCTGATATCATCATTCTTCTTCTTGACAGGGACCAAATTTGAAAGCCATGTTGAATGTGTAATTGGTTTTATTATACCAGCATCCTTCATCTTAATTAGTTCATCTTTCATTTTGGGAGCTAGGGTAGGGTTTATAGGTCTTTGCCTTTGTCTAAATGGTTTGGCATTAGTCTTCAAAGGTATCTCATGTTGAAAAAGGTCCTCTCGGTAAGATTTAAGGTCATCATAGGACCAAGAAAATACATGCCTATATTTTCTCAATAATATGATGATATTTGTTCTGATCTTGGGGGTTAAGCTTTTACCCACAAATACTTCCTTTGGAGTCTCTTCATTTCCCAAGTTTATCCTTTCTACTTCATCCATTGTGATATTAGTGTTTTTCTTGTCCATTTTTGAATCATTATTGTCTAACAATCTCTCCATTGCTACAAGGCCTTTTGGAACCTTATTGGTTTTAAGCTGAATAACTTCCTTTCCAAACAATACTTCTTTCCCGTTCTCTATTTCAACATGAGCATTCAAGTATATCAATTGATCCTCATACTATTGTTCACATGCTAAAAATTTGATTATATCTCTGTCATCTTCAAAGATTTTCTAGTTGTTGATGTTATCAAGTATAGCAGGCCTATTTTTAACTTCAACTTGAACTATGTCTTCACAAGGGATATCATTATGCTTCAATGCCAAATTAGCCATAAAATGTGCAAGGATATTTTCTGATCTATCTATCTAGTCAATAGAAAAAGCATCAAAACATTCTATAGAATCCCATACTTCATTTTATATCTTTTAAGATGAGGTTTCTTAGCAACAAATTTACTTTTAACTTGAGAAATAATCAATTATGAATCACCAAAGGCACTTAAACATTTTATTCCATGCTTTCTAGCTATCCTCAAACTAAGAAGTAGAGATTCATACTTTGCAACATTGTTAGTATATTCAAAATCTAGTAAAAAGGAATATTTAAATATTTTCTTATCAAGGGAAAATAAAATGACACCAACTCCATTATCATCCTTGCAGCAAGCACCATCAAAATACATTTTCCAAATTGTATTTTTATTTACATCAGTATGTAATTCAATAGGTTCAGTATTATGCATTGCATTTTTTGAAATACTTACCTAAAATTTATCCATATCAGAATGACATAAATGTGTAACCAAGCTTGGATCCACATCCTCAATAATGTATGGACTTCTAGTCTCCCTATCAATTCTCATATTCTTTCCATTCACTGGAATAGACGCATAAGAAATGTCTAATTGAAAACTAACTTCTACTAAGCTAGACCATTGTCTAGATAGGAGCATTCCATAATTCGATGGAACTTCAACCATAGTAATATCCATTTTATAAGACATTTCAGGACATGTAGGAAGTTTAAATTCAATGTTCTTCATTATGCCTACAACAGGAACGGATCTATTATCCATAGCATAACATCTGCCAAATTTGGTATCAACATTCATTCCTAATTCTTTCATTACATCATTAGGCATAATGTTTACTGCTGCACCAAAATCTATCATACAATTCTTTACCAATCTATTGTTTATCAATAGAGTAAGATAGAAAGGATCAATTTGATTTCTAGTTTTGTTTAAAGTGGTTCCTAGATAAATAGTTGGAGGATTCTTTACTTCTTGGTTAAGATCTTCTTTATTACCTACATTAGACAATATTTTCAAATCTTTATTTTTACATTCAGGTTTTTTAACTATTTCAAGCAAAGGAACATATATCCTAACTTGAGATAATGCATTAGACATGAAAGAACATTCATTGGGAAGAGATTTACTAACCGCCTTATCTCTTACTATTGTTGGAAAGTCCTAAGGTTCTACCTGTTTATCTTGAGAAATATTTTTGTGATTCAGCCTCCTTGGATAAGTTCCTTGGTCAGGTTTCCCTCAGTCTGCATTCACTTTTCTATTCCTTACCTTGTAATTACTTCTTTCTTCTTCTACTGCAACTATTGTGTATACTTTCTTCTCCTCTTTTGTTAATTCTCTTAATCTTGGAGGACCATCCTGATAATCCCCATATTGGTACACTCTATTTAGGTCATCCCTAAAGTAGTATTCATCTAAAGAGCTATAATAATCATATCCCTACATAGGATCTATTGATAATTTATTCTTTGTGGGTTGTTGATCATCATTATGATCTTCATCCACCCCCCATTTTTGGGCAACAACACAATTTTCATAAGAATGTGGTAGTCTACAGGCTTCACACCAAGGATAGATTTCCACAAAATGGTTGTTCTTCCTCAATGGATCAGGAGTATGTAATTATTTTTTCACTAGTTTCCCATCCTTCCATTCTGTGCTATAAGGCATATCCTACAATTTATATCTGTCATTTTTGTATGGTACCTAATTATTCTGGTTGTACTTAAAATTGTCTCTTCCATTATTCACTTGGAGGCCTTTCACCATATTCATAAGCTTATCTAATCTATCTTCCTCCTTGTGTTTCTTATGCTCTTTTGGATTGAAAATTCAAGTGTCCTCCCTCTTAGTGATTATACCAAATGCATTCCTATCATTTTCAATAGCTATAGAAATCTTGAGAGCATATGCCAAAGTAGATGGCTTATGAGATCTTATTTCATAATTTGTCTTACTATCAAAAGAACCCATATATAAATTAATTAGAAAGGCATCAACATGATGAACATCCCTTGGAATCCTATTTAGATCCTTGTTGAATCTTTTGTTAAATTCAGCCACAGATTCATTCTGATTTTTCTTCATACTTGTCAACTCATGTGAAGCAAAAGAAGTATCATTGTGATCACCGAATTGTTCTATGAATTGATTGAAAAATTCATCCCAACTAGATATGGATCTGTTTGGAAAACTTCTGAACCATTCTACTGCATCTTCTATGAGGGATTGAACAAAAATTTTCATGTATACATCCTCATTGAATTCATCAAATTCTTGGATAACATTCTTCAAATTTACACAATGCACTTCAGTTGATTCTGACCCATTCCCTGAAAACTTTGGAATTGAACTTCTTAATTCATTTTTTATGTCATTAGGACATCCCCTTATGCCATAAAAATCTAATTTTTTATATCTGCCAGAAACCATTGGGGCTCTATAGTTGTTTACATTTTGATTGATGGCTCCATGTCTTTGATTCTATTGATTTGCATTCTGGAATCTCTTATTATTTCTTGGTCCAAAATTTGAATTGATATTATAATCTCTTGGGCCATAATTCTAATCCCTATTACTCTGATATCCACTATACATCCTTCCACTATTTTGATGTCTATGTTTTTCATGTTGGCTAGATGTGTTAGGATTCACTCTATTGTTGTGGTTATGTTGTTCTCCATTGTTCCATTGTCCCCAATGATCTCTCATTTCGCTATCATTGCTATTTATCTCAAGTCTTCCTCTATTGTCTAGTTCAAACAAGGGGTCAGTATGATCATTGTTAAAAATATGCCTATTGTTCTTCCTATGAGGAGGATTGTAAACTCCATTTTTTTCATCCTTAGGAGCTTCTTTATCTCTTGGTGATCTGATTATACTTCTCATTATTCTCATTTTCCTCAGTACCTCTTCTGGTTGTCTTTTAAGAGCCATGACCATTTCTTCATCTTCTAATCCTGCATTGGCCATCTCACGAAATACAACATCCCATTTGTTAATTATTTTCTCTCTTTCAGTCATTTCCTAATTTGGATCATGTTGAGACTCACTTCCTCCTCTATTACCTTGGAAAAAAGGATTATAATTTTCATCACTACTCTCATGGCTATGATGGCTTGAATTAGGGAATTGTTCACAAGCATACTCTTGATCATCCTTATCAGGGTATATCATATGTGGTACATATGTCATCTTTACACTTGGAGTCCTGCCTTTCCATAGGCTTAAGTCTAATTCAAGTTGATCTGGATGCAAGGATCCTCTACCCCACATGAGATAGTCAATAACCAAATTATATGACCAAGTTTATCACCACTTTAAAATTGTAGAGTTGCCACCTTCTTCTTATAAGGAAATACTTTATTTGTCTTCTGGATTCTTTTCTCCCAGCAAAGCCTAACCTCTATTACCAAAAACTCTGAAAACTATTCTTTAATGATGAATCTCCCCAGTAGAGCCACCAATCTGTTGGTGCTCAAATAAATAGATTAGATTTCCTATGGATTTTTCCTATCCAATGATGAGAAACCCAAGTTATTTTCCAACTGACAAGGTTTCAACCTAATTCAAGTGTCAACCTTCTACAATTTTGGCTCTGCAGAACCAAGGCTGGTGGGCCTATACCCTAAACTTGTCTTCCAAATCTTAAGGGATTTTTAGAGCAAATAATATGTGATTCAAACTTCCTTATCTCAAAGTATGGCAAAGTACTACTGAGATCCTTGAACTAGGAGCAATGAACTATTGAGTGTTAAATGTAATGTTGCAAATGTTTAAAGAATATATTGATGGATACAAGATATAAACTAAATAGAGGAGATGGGTATAGTATCTCAAAACTATCAATAATGAAACTATGACCATAATCTAATAAGAAAGAAAGACCAGTTCCTTAATCAACAATGGGAAAATAGAGTCACTATCATTCCAATCTTATGTTCAACCTCATAGACATTTTTACAAGAAAACTTATCACTTCAAAGGTGTTATGAAATATACATGCAACCTAAAACAAATTCAGAGATATTTAAAAAGGGTAAGACTTCTCAAATGACAGACCAATTGACTGAGGCCTCAATCAACAGAATTTAACTATGCAAAATGAGAAAACCAATTGAAAATATAGACTATGACTCAAATCAGGAAGCATGCACATCAAACTATCACTTTGAAGAAGTTATATTGATTTATCTGAGGGACTAATTGTAAAATGATAATGGAACAATTGCACATATGAAGAAAAAGGACTTATCTTTATTGATTTTGAAAATTGATATAATTCAGTTCAAGTTTGCAGTTATTGATCCATCTATCCCATATGACTATAATAATAGTAAGTCTTATTGTGTTTTTTCCATGTGCTGATCTTGGTATCCTTATAAGTATGAAACCCAAAGGATGCAAAAAAGATTCAGATCAACATGACGATTCCTAACAAATACCTAATCCTAATATCAATAACTGAATGCTTAATAATTACAATAATTTAATGTTTGATTATCCTCGATTGATAACATATGCTAACTGATGACAATAATTCGATAGTCTCTTCAAAACATGTCTGATTCGATGACTTAGAATAGTGGATCTACATCATGATTGTACTCTAATCGTATATCCATCCACAGTCTTATTCATAATCTCTGAGCAGTCATTTCTAACATATCTTTCATCCTGTATTGATTATTCTCTTATCGACCACAACCATGGCGTCAATCATCATGTTTGTATGTGATCGTTCTTTACGATGTCGATAATATGGACCATTAGATCAAACCATGCTTGCCACCTTTACAATATGCATGCATAATTCAAATAATCAAATGATAAAACAAACCCTAAGAGAAATAAAAGAATTTAATGCCATGTAAGAAATCAATTTTAATATTGTTGCCAAGGCTTTTTGTCTTTTTCCCATCGCCGCCACGTGTCGATTCCTTCGTTATTGCGCAATGGCTAAACTTCATTCACTTTTCCATTGGGCCATCACGCTGAGCCATAGATCTTTCATCCTATGTTCGTAGATCTTCTTTAAATGCCTTAGTTATTACCCGATTACTTTTACCTACTCGATTAAGTCTGAGATGTTGATTTAAAGCACGGGCTAAAAGATGTCTTTTTAGTAATCTATCTTTTACTTTAATTTATGTGCCTCCGTGTAGCCTAGTCATTATGCTTTGCCAACCAAATACTAACACTTGTATATCTTGGCAGGTCCGGGACATCTGTCATCCTTTTTTCCATTGTGTGATGTTTAAGTATCGTGCAACTTGAGATAACGCCATCGCACTCGACCGTTGGATCAGATCTTAATTTGATCGGATATAACTTGGTTTAACTTTAGTCAAGCAAACCCCATATGACACACGGTGATCGTTTTGTGGTGCCATGTTAGTTAAAAGAATCAGTGTGTACATCGGTCATGAATTTTCAACCTTCGACAACTCTATTCAACTGTTTCTTGCTCTATGGGGTCGAGATTTGTGAGCTTCGCCACCCCGCGATGGATGGAAGATCACCATCTCTTCACTATGCCATCACACGATAGGTAGACAAAGGATAAGTCTAAGGCCACATGGTTTCATAAACCGTGTTTTCACTTCAACCTTATTATATTTAAATCTACACCAAAAGGAAATAAGAAGAAATCAATAGTAGACAAGAATAACTATTAGAGCCATAGATTAAAATGATATCATATTGATAAAGGACATAAGAAATATAAGTAAGAATCACAATGTATAAACCAGAAGGCTATAGAAGATAAATGAATAAGTGAAAAGAGATACTTCCCTGATTTATTATGAATATAAATCATCCTACAAATATGGGTTCCACCATAGAGGAGGAGGTGGTGCATCAACTCGTGGATGTTGAGCTGGTGGAGGCATAGCTCCGTCTAACTGTTGGGCTACTATAGAATACAGAGGTGCTCTCTGAGCTTGTGGAACTGCACTACAATACAAGGAAAAATAATATGCAGCTCTTTGCCCATGATGCATGGTTGTGCATGCATGTATGTCTCTCTCTTCTATGATTCTGTCACCCTGTTGATCTCTCTTAGATCTCAATCTCTCAAGTTGTCTATCTTTATCAGCCAGAAATGTCTCCAAAGTGGTAATCCTGGCTCTAAGCTTCTCTCACTCTCTCTGGCACTATAATAAAGGGTCTTTGTCCCTACTAGTATCCCTGCTTATATCCCTACAATGATCTTGTCCTGAAGGTCCACCTCCCCCAGTAGGTCCCTACACTGAAGATCTATGTTGTTGTTGCTTCCTAGTAAGTAAAGGACCTAGATCCATATGTGGAGGCATGAATCTAAACCAAGTATTCCTGCCATATGTCATCTCCATCATGTCCCCTATCAACACGGCCATGTCTCTGACCTTTATTTGGGGGAGGGCACCTGTCATCTCTACCACTCCCACCTCTAACATCCCTACCACCCCCACCTCTCCCATCTCTCCTGGCTCTGCCTTTGCCTCTCATGGGTCCATCTATTGTAGGTTCATAATCTAACAAATCCTTTATGTGAGGTTATACCTCAACTGGTGTTGTGAACTGAGGAAATGGAAACTATAAAAGATGTGCAAGATAAACATCAGTGCACCCAACATCGGCTACATATGAAATATAATCTCATCATACTGCAACCATCTGACTGATCTCAAGTTGTGCAGTCTCATAGCATAAGCGGGCTCCCCACTATGGCTCCTCATCACGGATCTTAGTGTAAGAAGTCAAGTCCTAAGACATGCCCTGAATCTGGCCAAACTGTTTGAGGAAACAGGTAATAATGAATCTCTCAAAAATATACCGTGTGTGGCCGATCAGGTTCCTACTCTGAAAGAAGTAAGGAATCTAACGCCTATTTGAAGTCCACTCCTTGCAATCTAAGTATGGTCTCCAGTAAACCACTATGATATCATCAAACACTTATCGCCAGTATTCCATCTTACCTAGATGGGGCTGCTAAATGAAACCTGAATACATATACATGTAAGGCTCCTCTGGTGCTCTCTGTTTATCAACAATCGATCGTGTCACTGGGATGTGCTCCTAGGCCTAGATCTGTAAAATCAAGATCCCCACAATCATGCTACAAGAATACTCATACATGATCTCATGTATCTCTCTATAAATATGTGCAAGTATACATCTCTTCCAGCCAAATCTACATGTGGCGATGACCATCTGCTCCAAAGTCTCTACCCAACCACACATAAACCCATGTTGTCCTCGGTCAGGTATCAGAATACCAACAATTAACCCAACAAGATATTCAGGTAATCAATCATAGTGATCACACATATAGTCCCAAGTTAGATATCTCTGGACTATGGATGGATCTGCAAAATACCTCCACACAGATGCAATCACTATAGTAGAGCGCGACTCAAACCAAACCTCCCGTCCCATCACAAGAATACGCATGATACGCCACACATCCTCCAGGGTGATTGTCATGTCACCAATCAAGAGATGGAAGGTGTTGTGCCCTAAGTTCCATCTCTCGATAAGAGCAGTCAATAACCCTCAATTTACCCTAATGTCAGGTAAATCTATCAATGAGGTCAAACGAAGACACCCTATAATTTGTAACTCAGCATTTGTCAAAGAATGGGATAAAGCAAGGACTCATGCAGGATGAGGTCCTCAAATTGACACAACCTCAAAATCAATCTATCAAGCACATAATTACAGGTTTACATTAGTATCCTAGCTAAGGCAACTATGCAAAAAATCTAACAGTTAAGTCTTTTTGGCCTTCACAAAGAGAAAAAATAGTCAAAATTGGATAAACTAACTCCTACTAAAAATGACACTATTTTTCCCAGGTGCAATCTTGCATACCAGATATGATTCAAAATTTACCGGATGCAATGGGGAATCTAGGAAATGATCATGTTTTGACAGGATGCGACACGGGATACAAGATGCGAACCTGTTTTCATAGGACATGATACAACTCAAAAGGTTGACATAAAATACTAAAAACAACACTCTCAAGCCTAAGGGGAAGCGATCATGTTTTAACAGGATGCGATCCAGAATTTTGCAATAAAACTGGATGTGACACGGGATTGATTAGATGTGATCTAGGACATTGGATGTGACTCAAAATTAAAAGGCTCCTAACTACTGCAAAAAGTGACAAAATGAAAAATAGAAAGTGTAAAAAGGTAGGTCTCGATGTACTCACTGGTTGTGCATAATGGGTCGGGCATTGGTGATGACGTGCTAACTCGAATTGATGTCTCTCCATGGGGACCATCATCTTCTCTGCAGAGCTCAAGAATTTACTATGGATGAAAATGAAAATGAATGGGTAAAAAGTGATTTTTGAGACTTATATTGACCTTTTTGAGTTGTCTAGAAGCTCCAGAAACCCTTTCCAGACTATCATTATTCAATTTTTTTCTTCTTATATCTACCAAGAACAAAATCAAACACAAGAATTATGTTTTCAATAGCCTAGTAAATATTTTGCGATAGTCTCCTCTAAATGCATAATTGCTCTATATGTTTGGAAAATGATTCACAGGTTGTACGCAATCAGTTTTCCAAATTCTCTATCAACAAATTGCACATCACATATCAAAATATTGGTCATACATCATTTTATCAGACTCAAAATTTACATTTTAAAGTAGTCAACTTGGTAAAATTGTATTTTCTCTTAGCACACTTTCACTTCATCGCATCTTCTAATTTATTCTTTCTTGATCCATTCAATATGTTTCATTGATCTATCATTTTACAGTGGGATTTTATTCTATTTTCTTTCAATTTATTTCCCGAGGGGGCATGATCACACTTTAAATCAATCAAATTCTTGCTCAAAAAATCAAAACTGACTTCATCATCAAAAGACTAGGGGCATGGCAGTTTCCTTCGATCAAGTTGGGACTGTTGGATGGAAGGCTTCAGTGCTAAACAAGCTGGATACCTATGCCTCCAATCTCTCAGATCTTTATCAAGCTCCTAGAAGCTTTATAGTGACTTTCATTCGGTCAATTTTCAGAGTCAAATGGTTCAATCAAGTTTAGAATTGATACCTCATAGCTCGCAGCAGCTCCGTATTGACCTTTGTTCGATCAAGTTTGGAGTCAGTATTATCAATTCTTGTTTGATCAGCTTCATAGTTGGTATCTTTAGATCTTTTCTTAATTGACATTTGTTTGATCAAGTTTAAAGTTGATACTATGAGTCTTATTTCAATCAAGTTCGAGACTGATCTCATCAGTCATTTCATTCAATCAAGGGCAGAATTCTCAAAACTTTATGAAGTCAACATCAAAAATTCTTTGAATTAATGTGGTACTCGCACATCAATTCAAAGAGGGGTAAATGTAACCACACTAATTTGGTTTACTCTAACCAGAGACCCTATTTTCCCTAAGTGTGATCATACCCCTAATTATGTCAAGTCAATTATTCAATTATTGGCATAATTAATTAAAATCAATTTAATCTCCTAAAATCAAAGTGATTTCATCACTAAGTCACATTAATTACCTTGGCATATTTTTTAAAAAATCAACACAATTAAATACTTGGCTAAAGTAATTAATTAAAAGGAATTAAATAAAGTTTCTAATTACAACTCATCACTTGCACATGAAAAGTCAATCCATGAACTAATGAGAGTTCACTCACATGGATCACCAAAGATTCAATCTCGACCTCTCTTCACAAATCAATCTCAACCACTCATCTCTCAAATTATTCTATAAAAGGATTGAATTTTGAGCTCAATTGGCCCCAATTATTAGAATGTCAATTATACTCGTATGCTGCTCTAATTTCTAGAATTCTAAGTGCACTCTTATGATGTCCATTTTACTTCATAATCTTGCATATATAATTACATAATCTTCATTTGTTCTCTAAAATGAACTTTGCATGACAATTAGCTTCATTTTCTCATTTAATCTTCCATTCTAGGATTGATATGTCACTGATTTATGGATAATCTGAGGGAAATTATAGTATTAAATCACACTCTTCTTATATAGGAATAAATATGTCAATTTTGATCGTTTCATTATGCTTTTCCTTCAATTTTCATAGTTCTAACCATTAATATAATGACATATTGAAGTGTTGTGTTGCAGCTTGCAGGTACAATATTCACACAGTTTCAGGAAAGATACATCTTGTATAAGACAAATGATGATGTCTGGTTTCAGGAAAGGCATATCTTGTATAAGACAAATGATGATGTCTGGTTCTAGAAATACATATCTTGTATAAGAAAAATGATGATGAAATGATTGACCAATTGATTTGAAAATTGATTTGACTGATAGATTGATTCATTGACTGATAGAATGCTAGAATTGATTGATAGAAAGTTAGGAGGGGATAGATTGAGGATGAATCCTTGATTGAAACCCTTAGATTGTAGTAAATAGAGAGATTCTAGTTTTAATAACCACATTTTAATTCCAACTAAATTGAACAATATCTCTCATCATTGAGGCACTTTTATTATAGCAAAACTTGAATATCATCATACCTAGATATTAAAGATCTATGCACGACTATCCTTTGGCATTCTAAAAAGCACTTTGAATAGACAAGGAATGTGGGCCAATAAATCTAGGTCATGTGTTAAGAGTCAAGGTATGTGTGGTGTATCACAGCCAATTTATCTATTGTAAGCCCTGCAATTAGATATTGCATGTAATTGTGAAGGCTCTTACCATAGACACCCAAAACACTCTTTTAAGATTTATCAGTCAACATCCCACAGACAGTAGAAAAGAAAAGATAATTCATAAACCATCATGACATATCTAATCACTTGGGTGGAATCACGGAGATTCATAGGAACATGACTTGCAAAAATCAAGACATAATAAGACTAACTGGACTCAACAAGTAAGCAATCATACTGATTTTGTGTCTCTATTTTTGTAGTTGTTTGGACATTGATTTGTTGATGTTTTGTTGATGCATTCAAATGAAGTATAGGGTACCCCGTATAAGACTGCTCCATCTGGTTTTGAGTGCTCCCTTCCTTGTCTAAAATAACATGATTGTCTTGACAAAAGACTGTGCTATGGGACTTCGTTGATAGATAAGACAATGTGATCAATCTCACTGAGGACTTCCTGATGAGTTTGACTATTTTGAATTGGTTTTGTTGAAGCTCGGATATGTTGAATGATGTTGTTTAAATATTTTTTCTAAATTCAAAGGAATTGAATTGATATCCAAAAGAGATTTATTGCATATTTTCTCAATTTTACAATTTTTTTGGTTGTCTGAAGACAACTTTTTAAAGGATTTTTTACAAATGTTTTTTGTCCAACATAGGGTCGTATGTTTGGAGTCGAGGTATGTGAAACATATCACACAGATGAAGGCCCTAAACATAGACACCCCATAAATAGTCGCCCTAGATGAATATTTTTAATTTTTTGATTGTTTTTGAAATTTTTAAAAAAATTCCAATTTTTACAGATTTTATCAAGACAATTTTTCAATCACTGAATGAGGTGAACGACATATGTCAGGATTTATTCTCAAACATGATTGTATTTATTTTTTCTAGTGTCTAGCAAGGCATGGAACATTATGAATGGATGAATAAGCTAATGAGATGGAAATGGATAAGTGAATGGTGGGGGTAGCTTATTATGGAATTAGAGCTGATTTGGATGCAAGGGCTATTTCACAATGGGATAACATGTTTACCCAAGATAAGGGTTGGATATGTGGCTATGTAGGTAATGAAATTACACATTTAATGACATGGGATCAATGAGGATGGAAATTTCAAGAGGTTTCTGAAAATATGTTCTTCATTTTTATGTCCTTAATTTTGATCAAGACCAAGAAAGGGATTTGGTATAGGCAATATGAGATAATGCAATGAATGACGAGAGTAAGGGACAAATAAGAAAATGGATATGTATTGTAGGGTGTGGATAAATTGAAGCAGAAAGGATGCATGAAGCCTTGTCAAGATCAAAGATGGAAAAAAAATGGATGGATGTGGGATCGTGAAGGATATGATAGGTAGGATATCATGAATGAAACTTGCCCCCAAGCATAGAGTGCAAGACGGTAATAGAATACACATGCCAATTTTTTGCTATCTTTTTATCATGGTACTTGTCCAAAGCACCACAAGAAGTGGTTTTCACCATAGGATGAATTATTTCTCTTTGTTTCCTTTTTTTTGGAAGACACTGGACATAGGAAATGATATGAAGAAAGGACTCTGCAAGCATCTTGTTCTTTAGATATTACTCCTGAAGGACGTTCTATAATGGACCATGGCTATTGAAATTATACTCAAATATGTTGATAGGGTGATGGAAATGGGGATGAAATGAGTGATAAAAATGGACTAGTGTATGATTTTTATCCATAGGATTGGCTACGGGGGATGGAAGGATGGAAAGTAGGTGTTGGATAATGAATAGGGTGTTGTAAGATTTGTGTATTGGTGGATATAAATTTTGGAAAGATTAACATTGGCACACACTTTGAGGGGTGGTGGAGTGATGGAAGGAAAATATATGTTGGATTTTGGGATTTAGATGGAGGAATGAATATGGATTTTGGGGCACAAGGACCCAAAATGGATGAAAGAGGTGATGGAGTATGCAAGGTAGTGGATTTTGGGACATAGGGACCCAAAATAGATTTGGAATATGGAAGCCATTTATGTGGAGGATTGATCTGATTCTTTGAGATAACAAGTTTTGATGCCAATTTTAATTTTTCTTTGGGATATTTTGCTTTGAGGAGTTGCTTGGAAATCCACATGGTTTTTAATCGGTCATTCTTTTGTGGGTCCTTGGAATGTATTGCTTGCACAAGGGATTTAGGAACCCATATAAATTTTGACTTTTCATTTTTCTTAGATATCCTTTGTGGCCTTTTGGATATTTCTTTTTTGTTTTGTCTCATATTTTGCTTTGTTTTTACATGTCGATCAAACAAGACATGTTGATCCTTGATTTCATGTAGATTGCTTGAATTATGGACTTTATTCTTGGAATCCAAATTTATTGGAAGGGAAGTGATATTCATGGGTGGATAGGAATTGTATGGAGACCTTTTGGATGGGTAGATGGTTCTCAAATATGTGTGCCTTAGCCGACTTGCATGTTGGAAAGGCTAAGTGGATTGCGAAATAGTGAATGGGGGAATATATGGACCTAAGATGGGTGGAAGGGAAAAAGACTTTGACTTTTGGATGTAAGGACCCAAAATAGATTTGGATGATGGGGAAGGTGTATGCTTGGGTTTATATGGGGGAATTTTGGATGTAGAGGGGATATCAACATCTTGATGGTGAGTTATATAGCCCAGGCCCCGATAATAAGGATTTTCTTTAATATCAAGGGGTTCTAATATACCTTGTTCATTGAGGCCTAGCCCCTTTACTTGATAATGCATTTTCTAAAAAATCTTCTTGGGAATTGGATACTGATTATTATTTAAATAAGATGTGAGTCCATTTTGAGGTGGAGGAGGCATATATGGAATAGTAGGACTACGAAGTAGACCATACTGAGTGAAAGTGGATGAACCAAGTTGATATGTAATAGGTTCATTATTAACTTGGATAGGGTTGATGGGATTTGGAGGTGGACATGGGATAT
Source organism: Thuja plicata (assembly GCA_018584345.1). Classification (NCBI taxonomy): domain Eukaryota; kingdom Viridiplantae; phylum Streptophyta; class Pinopsida; order Cupressales; family Cupressaceae; genus Thuja; species Thuja plicata. The sequence goes on along the minus strand of MU228201.1, from coordinate 1,683,647 downwards.
TATGACATGGAGATGGAGGGATGATGGGATCTTGTGGTAGACAAAGAGGAATACTTTGATCTTGACATGGAAAAGGATCATTGGATGGAGTATAAGGGACATCATGGTCTTGCTTAGGAGGTGGATTATCAATGGGACTTGGACGAATGATTTTATCTTTGGATGGAAGGAGATTGTGTTTGATAAGTGGATAATCATGAGATTCTAGAAATACAAGATCTTGGTCAAAGATTGGATGGGATTGGACATTCTTGGTATCTTGATCTTGACCAATTTTTGGACTTGTTTCCTTAAACTTTGGATAATCCTCTTGACATGGGGTATGATTTTAGATATGTATGGTAGATTATTGAAAGGACTCAATGCTTGGGCATGATGGGAATGGACTTTTACAAGGACTTAGTGGAGTATCTTTTCTTAGGAATGAAAGATATGGTGGCATTGGGTCTGAGACTACTAAATTGTATGAGGGAGTGGCATTACAAAATGGATTTTCTAGGATTTACGTCATGGATAGCCCTTGTGAGATAACTAGAAAGGTGTCAACATTGTATGTATCATATGATGGATATGGTGTGGGTGAAGGAATGGTGGGAGATACAAAGGTTGCTTGTGGTACATTACTAGACATAGGTATATGATTTTGATCATGTTTGGTAATGATGTCTTGACATATATCTAACTCCTCATTCAACAATTTGAGATGTTGGAAAAATCTATGCATAAATCCATGATTATTTGGAAGAATTTGAGAATCCATCTGATGTTTTTCTCTTTGTGACCTTGTGATTGGCATATGTAGAGGATAAATGAAACCTATTTTTATTTATTTTCTGGTAATAAGATGTTGAGGCAATCTAGGAATGAATGAGTAGGATGCTACCTAAAATGCAGGTAATATGACCTAAAAGAGATTCTACAAACTTCCAAGGTGAACTCTCTGAGGAAAGACCTGAATGAATTTGTTGACAATCTTGAATTCAAAAAGGTATGACAAAAATAACTGATACTGGAAATGATGTATGCCTAAGACAAGTGTTAACCAGAATGATAGGTGCCTAATACAAGACAAGATGATGGTGACTATATTTTGATGAAGCCAAGATAATACGCAAGACCACTACTAGAATGTCCTAAGGAAATGCACCCTCTAATCTACAAAAGACTCTAAAAGGTGGAAAAATTAACCTCTAGGAAATGCAAGCTATGTTTTTGGGATTTTGAATTTTCTGGATTATAATGAAGACTATGAAAAAATAGCATGACTTTGCAAGATTCTATTCTAGGAATGATACTAAAAATGATGGATGAATGTGCAAGGGTATGTCGATCATCAATTTTCATGATAAGAGACAAATGGAATGTTTTGGGACCTGTTTGTTGGATTTTCTTGGTTCTCTAATAGGGAATGTTGTAGGACCAATGTTTGAGACGTGTACAAATTCAACAATCACAAAAATCAGTGTAGCTATTAGACTGACTCAATGAAAAAAAAAAGAAGGAAATGATCAGTGTATGTTCAAAAAAAATTTCAAGCTACAAGGTTTTCACACAATCAAAAGAGAAACAACCAAATTAATCTATGGTCAATTGGCTTTAAGATGTAATGTTATAGCCCCAATGCTTTTGATATTCATCATCTCACACAAAAATTATCATGCTACTAGGACATGATGATCGATGATGTAGGTGCCTATGTTTTTGCCTTTCTCGGGTATTGTTATCGTGCTAATGAAGATCTCTTTCATCAACACAATACCCTAGAACACATATGTTAGGAATCTTGGGGGGAAATTCTGCAACCCCTTACACTATAATAAGACACTTGATTCGATGGTGAACCGTGTGAGTCTCTAATTAACCAAGTTGTAGTAAGGTCAATGATGTCTATCCAATCAGTTTGTACGTGTGTGACTCACTTAAGAGCCTAGTTGACCATGATGGCTACTTAGGGATTTTCACCAGATCTAGACTATCATCAACGCACCTCACCCGAGCTTGACTAGATATAAGACATTAAGGGCTTTGGACTATGTCTTATTTATATAATGATCAGAAGGATTACCGGTTTGAGGTCATCCTCCGAGGAAGAAGAACTTTCATCAGACAATCCTCTTTAAAAAAAATTAAAAAGTTTGTATTCTAATAGATTGTGCAAGTGCACCAAAAACTCAAAACACACGGTTAATGGCATTAAGGACTGAAAGATCAAATGTAAAATGAGATACCATCCATACAAGCATGCGAGTTCAATTTTAAGCCCAAACCAAACGATATTTGCTTGTTCATTTTTAAGTGCGCCAATTTCAAAAGTTCTTTTCCTTATTCAGTTGTTAACAACATGTTAATTTTATGCACCAATTTGAAAGATGAGATTGTGATGTTTGAGCATACACTTTTCTTTTAAGCACTAAAATAAAAATGAATTAATTTTATATTTAGCAAAATTTAATCTTCTTCCACGCCACAAGCTATCAAGAAATTGTTAGTACCAAAAAAGTCCTTGCAATTTAGATGTGATAATCCACAAGAGTGCTAGTATTGATATAATGAAAATTGAAATTCTCAACAAATTCTCTTACCTTATCCAGATATATATTTATAAGACCTTCGTAACTGATCTCTGCCTCAAGCGCCTCAATTCTTAATCTGCGCGCTTGTTCTTTATTCTGTTTAATCACTCGCTCTCTTTTTCGTTGCTCAACAAGCTTCAAAATTTTAACTTTTTGTGCTTTGGTGACCCGCTACATTTTTTCATTACATCAAGTGCATATTTTCAACAATTAAAATGTGTCTTTTTACAATAGAGAGTGACATTTTAGACAGAACATAAGCAAATGTCATTTTTAGTTTTGAAACAATGTTTTTGATAAAACGATTATCACCTGCACCTACACACATAAAGAAAACTTTTCAAAGATCTTTCTTTTTTTTTTAATATTTCTCAGAAAAATTTAAAAAACTGAGAATAGACCCCTGTATAATTTCAAGAACTTTCCAAAAATGTAACTTTTTTAAAAATAAATGGTGATTTGTGTCCAGAAATATTTTTTATGAAATCTCATTAAAATTTTTGAAAAATTTGAAAAAAAAAATCTGAAAAATCTAAAATTTAAACTACATCTTTATTATACCAAAAAACACTTGCAAAAAATGTTTAGATCATAATTCCTTAATTTGTTCCCTAGGGACCCATTTTATCGGAACATATCAGTTTTAAAAGATCTTTTTTTTTTGTAAATATTTTTCATAAAAATTAAAATCACAGAGAATAAACCCCCTGTATAATTTCAATACCTTTCTAAAAATGTATTTTTTTCAAAAAGAAACTCTTATTTGTGCCCCGAAATGACTTTTATTAAATATCATAAAAAATTTTGAAAATTTTGAAAAAATTGAATTTTGGATTGATGTCTCCTTAGATAAGTGTAAACCTGAAAAAAAAATCATAAAAAAAAATTCCAAGCGGTTTGAAAAATGTGACCAAATTTCACGTCGATTTCACCATTTGTAATCGAGTATAATAGAATCTTGCAATAACACTGAAATCTCAACTACAAAGAGATTGTTAAAGCAATTCGTATTCCCAATATCAAAATAGGAAATGAAACAAGAGAATTGCAAACATAAATCATTATATTGAAATCAAATTACATAAAAGCATATACAAACCCATAATTCCTCCTTTGTTGTTCTCATTCTTCATGCAATGTGGGATCTCAAAAACAAGTGCTCGATTGTATGCCAACATAAGAATCAATTGTGGTTACAAAAATCAAAGGTTTGGCTCTCTATTTATAATATTTTATGGGTTTCAACCAAGAATCCATGATTGAAGGACTAAAAGGTTTGGCTCTCTATTTATAATACTTTACAGGTTTCAACCAAGAATCCATGATTGAAGGATTGATTGGCTATGGATGAGGAGTTGAAATCAAAGTGAGTAGGAGTTCAACTCTACTTGACTTCCATGATTAGGGGATTCATTAACATGTCAACAAATAGATTGGAGAGATGACTTGAATAGACTGGTGAGTTAACAAATGGTATGGATGAGTTAGTTGACTGCATGGATTAGAAGACTGAATTGACTGGAGACATAATTGATTGTTGGGGGAGGAATTAACAATGTGGATTGAATAGTTAGGAGAGATAATTGTAGAGGAAGGAATTGTGATTGAGAAGCTAACTCAAAGTGAGTGTGAGTTAGGAATTTAGGAGGATAATTATGATTTAAATAAACAATAAATAATTTATTTGCACATGTGGGGATGTTTTTTCTATTAAGGATATATGTTGCCATAATAAATGGTTACAATAGGTGTTGTAAAAAAAATAGCATACCAAAGATAGTCATGTCGAGAGTTTAGAAAGAAAAACACCAATAACTAAACTATCACCAAAACTATCTACCAGCACCTATCAGTAGTTTCTATTGATATAACAATACAAAACATAATGCTACTTCACCGAGCTATCAAAGTAGGAACATTTATGTAATTTGCAATAGATATCTTCAAAATAGAAAAAGTGGCCATCTATATATTCACAGCATGTCTTCCTCTCTGCGCGAGACCCAAGCCATCCCTCCTTGTTGACCTTCGGTCCACCTGAGCACTTTTTCATCTCTGATGAATTGCGCATAAGGATGAGTAATTATCTCAGCTACTGGAAGTACTACTGGTGGTATGTCTGTGATTGGGATTGCCTTGATGACTTCCTTCCCCTATTGTTTTTTCCTTCCTTTTGAGTGTTGTTACTTCATTCATAAATCCATGCAGTGCAGTTTCAAAGCGGGACCGTTTGTGACTATCCCTTGACCAGATGTAGTCATGTGAGACTTCCCATGACCCGATCCATACCATGCCATATTTGAAAAGATCTTCTAATTTCTTCTTCTTGATTTTGATCACCACTATAGCCAACACATTAATTTTAAAAAATATGAGTATACTCAAAGACTCGGTAAGGTTCCTGGATACATCACCAAAAACATCATCATTTCTAAGTTTCCATATATGTCACATAATTAATGCAGAGAGCAGGCCAAAGAAAATATTAGCATACTTATTAAGACCACTGATGGAGCCAGAAACAACTTCAAGCTAGGATAAGGTAAAGTTATCAGAAAAGCCAAAAACATTCCAGACATAAGTAGAAAACAGACACGCAAAGAAGATATGAGGAACAGTCTCAGGGAGCCCATAGAAATTACAAAAGGATTTATCTTCATTGGGAAGCCTAAGGGGATGTGTGTGCAAGAGGAGAAACCATAGAAGGCATTTGATTTTAGGCTCTTTGAAGGAGTACCAAAGCTTATAGAAGATCTTTGACCATTCAGAGGGATCCAAAGTCAAATTCGAGTAGAAGTTCACATGGGGGAAAATGGAAGGATCACCAGCCAAGAGGTTATAAATCTATTTAGTTTTGATATTAGGGAGGAAGGAGACATCGGGCCACTTTAATTTAAGGTGACAAGTGTTGTCCACATAACATCCTTGGCGAAGGCTAAGAGAATTGCAAGCTTCAAAGAATAAAGTAAGTTCTGAAGTGGGAGATAGGAAGGTCAAAATTGGATCTCAGCTCCACCCAGCTAATAATATTCCTTTCTTGAATGATGTCTTCCAGATAAGTGATGCCTTTCTCATTCCAAAGTCTAGCAGAACACCCTTGGAGGAGAGCAAGTGGTTTCTCTTTGTGTATAATATTTCACCAAATGGATCTATTGCCATAGATTAAACTATGGAAATGGTTGATCTCTCTATCAGTGATAAAATTCTTCACCCCATTCCATCCTTTCCAAATAGATTTGAATATAGCAAAGCCTTGTACTTTTAGGTCTATGTTTGCAGCCATGACATCATTGAGGGATAGGTGAACCCATTTATTTTTATTCTTAGGATATCCCCTAAAAATGTTGTTTCTTATCAGTATCTTCTAGGGTTCTTCTCCCTCCATGGCCCTAACTATCCACTTGGAGGTAAGAGCCATACCTTGAAGTTTTAGGTCTTTAAGGCCTAATCCCCCACTTTTATTTTCTGTGGTGCACCAATCCCATTTCACTGCATGACCTTTGTTGTTTCCCCTGACATCTAACCATAGGTAGTCCCTAATTATCTTGTGGATTATTTTAAACTGATACTGGCAGAAGAGCAAGGCAAAGAAATAATATATAGTATAGGATGAAAGGATCTTCTGGAACACTTGCACTCTCCCAGCCAGGGAAAGGTATTGACTGCCCCATTTATTTAACTTTGACTCCACCTTATTTAGGACTCATTCCCACATTGTCTTAAGGTTGGGGCTAATGGAGAATGGGATACCTAGATATTTAACTTGGAAATATGGTCCTTTACAATTAAAATTCCATCTATTCATCCATAGGGGGGTTCCTCTGTCCATCTTAAGCAAATGGATTTCTCCATTGAGATCTTATTTCTTGAGGCAGTGCAGAACCAATCCATTTTACTCATGAGAGTCTCTAGGTTATTCAAATCCAGTTGAAGTATAAGTGTAGTATCATCTACAAACTGTATGTTGGTGACCTCTTTTCCTTCTGGGATTTGTATACCCCTGACCTTTGGTGAGAGGGTCTCTTATGAGAGAAGATAGTTAACAGAATCTTCATCTATCACAAACAAGGCTAGGGCTAGGGGAAAACCTTGTCTAATAGATCTAGTGAGTTCAAAGCTCTCTGAATGAATACCATTGACTTCAACCCTTGCCTGAGCACCCATCATCAATGTTCTGAGCATTTTAATAAACTATTGGGGAAAGCCTAGGGATTCCATCATGAGATAGATGAAATACCATTCTATATGGTCATAGGCCTTCTTTTAGTCTAGGAGAATCATACAAGCTTGCAAGTTGGTTTCCTTTGCCTAGTCCATGGTTTCCCAACTTGTGATTAGGTTTTCCAGAATGTGCCTACCTTTGATGAAGCCAGTTTGGTTATGGTTAATGATCTTGGGGAGAATGTTCTTTAATCTATTGGCCAAGGATTTAGCCAAAATTGTGTAGGAGACATTTAGTAGAGTGATTGGTGTCAATTTTTTATCATTGTTCTATCTCCTTCCTTGGGGATAAGCTTAATCAGACCACTATTAATCTCTCCTCCTAGGGAACCTTCTACAAAGGCTTCCTCATACACCTCAAGCGAATATTGCCCAATCCAATCTATTTTCTTCTTATAGAATTCTATAGGGAGTCCATCAGGACCTAGACCTTTGCCCGAAGACATTTGGCTTATAGCCCCCTTGATTTATTTTATACAAATAGGTTTATTTAGCAGGGTAAGATCCTCCTCCTTAACTCTAATGGGGACTAATTGTTTGATTTTGTTTATGGCCTCAATAACTTTGTGTCCACTATCTTCTGCAGAGAAGAGAATATGACAGTACTTGGTAAATGATTGGACAGTGGCTTATTGGTCCTTAATCTTAATACCATCATCCCAAATTTCTTCAATCCTAGTCTTGGTTTATTTTTGTTTGAGAAGGTTGAAGAAGAATTTCATTCCTCTATCTCCTTGTTCTACCCACTTGCTTCTCGACTTGATTTTAATCCCTTTAAGTTTTTTATTTTGGATACCTCTGAGAGTCTCCTTATTATTGGTAAGTTCATTATGGAGCTTCTCTTCAAACCACCTAGCATCTTTGGCCTTTTTCCTCCCTACTATTTGGAACAGGGTTTTCCATCTTTCTAAGTTTTGAGCCCATCTACTCCTTGCATCTTTGTTTTTTACTAATGTAAGATTGTACCATCTGATCATAAAGGTTGCATTGTAGATGCTCTTTTATCTAGAAGGGGTGTATTAAAGTAGAAGAGATTATTTCTAGGTTTGCATTTAGTAGATAAATCATTGGGGGAGAAACTTGCAATAATGGAGTGGTGATCAGAAAGTGTGAAAGGAATCACTCTAGCTTGTCTACCTTCCTCATCTCTTAGACATCTGAGAAGATGGTGGTTGAAGTAGAATCTATCAAGCCTAGAGTATATCCTTTTACCTCCTTTTTGAAAGTTACACCAAGTGAACCAGATATCATTGTGATCACTTTTACATCCTTTGAGTGGGTCTAAAAGTTTGTGAGTATTTATCATTTTATTCCAAAAAAACTGCTCACTTCCTTTCCATTCAGGCCTATTGCCCCCTAGTTTGTCTTGAGGGTCTTCCACCATGTTGAAGTCACCTCCCAGTATCCATGGGATGTTCTCAAGTTGTGTCACCCAACTCCACAGTTATGATCTTTCCCTATATTCATTGGGGGAATATATAGAATAAATACCATATTTATTGCCATTGAAATCCAGGACTATCCATACTTCCCTATTGCAGGGAGAGGTACCCCATTTGGAGACAAATTTTCCCAAAGAGGGCTAATAATCATGGTCGTGCATCCCCTCCCTTTGAGATGAGAGGTGGAGAAGGTATTAGTATCTCTCCATATACACTTAAGGGAAATATCTAGGGTGAAATTGGTAGCCTTAACCTCCTGCAGCAGGAGAAGGTCAATACCTCTATTGGCTCTAACAAATCTCTAGACAATGTATTTCCTATCAGAGGATTCCAGTCCTCTCACATTCTAGGATGTTATTTTGATTTCCATATAGGTTATGTTGAGGAGTCCATTACTAGACCTAAAGCTCATATAGCATTTAGGAAAGCTAGTAGTATTACTGTTTTTGACATCTTTCTTGTTACATGATCCAATCGGTCTCCCCCTTTTCCTCTTAGTATCTTTGGGACCAGTTTTGTCCTCACTACTTTGTAGGTCAACAAATATATATGGGGGTTTGTTAACTCTAGGGATCCTTTTGATCCTATTTGTAATGAAAATAGCCTCCCATGTATTTTCTACAAATGGGATGATGGTCCAATCTTTATTCATCCCACTATCATCAAAGATCTTTTTGAGAGAGAGCTCGAGTTCCTAAGAGGAGAATCTAGTCATAGTCCTCATGGTACTAGTCTCCTCATTAGAAATTACCTTAGGGTGAGTATGGGTAGAGGGGGTAGGGAGGGGGGGTAGTGTGAGGTGGAGGGGTTGCTGGGATGACTGTTAGTTCATAATTATTCAATGATTTCCTAATAGAAGGGTCGTTGTCACTGTATCTAGTCTTCTCCCCTAAAATTTCCATGTCACTCTGGCAGTTCTCTCTAACATCTACCTCCCCTTCCTCTTGCACACTCCCACTATCCATTTCCATCCTACCTTAATTTATAGGGAAGAGGGTAATATCTAGGGACTGAGATTGTTCCAATATTCTTTCATTGGTATTACCTTTCCTTCTTTTGAAGGGCTCTTCCTTTTTCCTAATTTTCTCCAACACCAATTGTTGTGCATTCTTGTTGTTGTGTTTGTTTCTATTCTTATATATTGGGGGATTATATCACCATCCCCATTACTGCTTGGGGTGACAGGTCTCTTGTCAAAGGAGTCATCAAGTCCAAGGGAAAGAAAGAGTTGGTCAAGGCTAAGGTGGACAGGATCAGGGATTCTTGAGGGGTTTCAGACATAGAGGAGGGAAGGAGAGGCGAATCATAAGACTTGATATGAGGGGCGGAGGAATGTTTGGGACTAGGAAAAAAAGGGTTAGAATCAACATTTTTTTCAGGAGGTATGGTGCAGATTTTAGGTCTTGAGGCCAGGAGAGGGTAATCTCTCCTTCTATGGCCATCCCTCCTGCACAGAAAACACATGTTAATGCCACCCAAGAATATCACTGGGAATGAGTAGAGGCCATCCTCAAGTTCAAAGACAATGCATTCAGGGATATCAACCCATGGATTAATTAAGATTAGCACACAAGCATCCAGATTGGGGAGGAGAGTGTTGGATTGGTCAACCCTAATAACTTTACCCAGGAATTCAAGAGCTTCTGGAAGGACATTCCAAAGGAAAGGAGGTAGGTTTCTCATAGTTATCCATCTAGGGCACAAGAGTGCCAGGATTTCAGAAATGTTGGTATCATGGGACTAGGCTAGGGCATAGAAGTTACATGAGCCTATGCTCCAAAATTGTTTGTCAACAACCACTTTCTGGCTTGCAGAGTCATAAAAGAAGATAATAAAAAGCCATTTTTGGACCATTCGACATAAGTAAAATCTAAATCCAAGTTTCTTACTCCATACAAAATGTAACCAGTTATTCAAGAAAGCTCTAGAAGGAATCTTATCTACGTTCTCAGCAACAAGAAAGATAGCTGAATCACCTAGCCTAGAATTCTCTGCACTAATTATATCACACATATTTGAATTGGGAGAAATGACAAGGCGTTCGGTGCCCGAAACCTACGTTGTCCTCCTCTCCATGTTCTTTTCTAGAGAAGTTGGCACCATATTTGTTTAGGGGAACGCCCATGACCACCTGGCTGAAAGACCTAGGTTGGTTATCAACTTTATCTTCTAGAGCGGGAACAGAGGCATCTGTAAATGAAGAAATGTCGACACCATCTGATGAGGAGCCCATAAATATCGGGAGGGTAGTCGCGCATTGAATGCACTCTGTGTATGACAAACCACGAGGCATCCACTTGCTCGGTTATTTAGAGCAAGATGTAGAGCATCCCAAATGCCAGTAAGAAAAAGCTATCATGTGTGGATATTTTAAAAATAAATAATTACTTATTTATTTATGAGAGGAATTATTAGTTTAATTAAATAAATATAATTTATTTCATCATGGGAGGGGGATAATTAGTTTAATTAAATAAATATAATTTATTTAATCATGAGAGGGGAATAATTAGTTTAATTAAATAAATATCATTTATTCAATCATGAGATAGAATTTGATTTAATTATTACATAAATGTAATAATTAGTCAAGGGGGAACATTAATTAAATTTGATTATTTAATTAATTATAAGGAGACAGTGAATAATTAAATAATATTTAATTATTTAATTATTTTGTAGATGAATAGGTGATGAAATATTAATTAAACATTGAATAATTAAAGTAATTAATTAAAACCACTTAATTATGAAATTAAAGGGAATTGGTGATTTTGATCTTAGAATATAGTAGAAAGACACAATTATTAAATAATAAAGATTATTAAATAAATTAAAGAGGAATATTAGTAATTTCATTGCATTAGAACAATGGTTCATTTTTAGGTGTCTACACTAACTTACCAGTTGGGTCCCACAAATATTTTAAATTATAAAAACTCTTTGTTGATCTTACAAATTCATTTTACACGGATGTTTGTCCTATTCTCACCGACCTCATGACCAAGTCATATCTGCTCCTTGAAACTTGGTGTTGGGCCTACATTGTTTGGAAATTTTCATTGGTAAGTTCATTGAGACTTTACCTTTTCCTCACAACTTGTAGATGAGAACTTTAAAAGCTAAAAGCACACCTTGTGAAAGAAAAGTGGCCCCCACATGCAACACTAGTGTAATACTTTAATCATTTTAGCAATGATTAAAATAAAATTTTCACCTTCAAACTTTATATTCCTTCGTAAACTTAGGATATGGACCTGCCATTGACACCTCATTGCCTCTTTTAATTAACACTATTGACTATGGCAAAAATGATAATTTTAAACAATCATGAAATTATTTGAATGGAGATTTCTTTTCATCCCCATTATCAAATTGTGCTATTTTTCAATCCGGGAAGAAAATTTGTCCATGCTTAGTCATTTTTCTAAGGGTATTATTATTTATATCATAACGATATAAATAATAAAATATTGTTTGTCCAGCTTAAAATGAGAACATATTTCCATAAGACAAGTTAAGTCCCCTCGTGGGCCTAGCTAAAATAAAATTGTTCACAAACCACTGGGCCCTAGAATAGCCTTTGAACATCTTCAACATGCATTTGGAGATGAAACAACTAGGTGGGTTGCCATTCAAAACTAATTTTTGACAGTTTTGCACAATGCTCAGAACAAGCTCAAATCCTCTGAAACTACCATAAAAAAAATGATCAAATGGTGACATGATACCATGGCAATGAATAGACATGCAGACTGATATACTAGGAGTTTCTCTACAAAATAATTTGGCATGACTCCACATGAAGTAAAATATTATAATCATCAAAGATGCTCACTTTGTAGTTTTTGTAGCTGAACATGTCACAACTCCTTTGAAGCATGCCAAATATGAATCCTGGAAAAAATAGCAAACAATGCTCTGGAGACTACCACTGATTGTGGAGGTACATGAAGGTTGAAAGAATCACAGGGATCAATTTTCATCTTTTGATCATCATCTACATGCAAAATATCAATTTTCCAAAGTAGGTCATTTGATAGATATGGTGGTACCCTAAATTTTGAGAATTTAGAAGTCCCAATCCATTATTAAGAAGCAAGTTTCTCCATAATAAAAATATTAAAGGAAGAAATCTTTATGACACAAATAAATTGAACTAACTAATCGAAGCCTTCAGAAAATGTTGGAATTTCAACCTGCTACAAAGATGATGCCGACAGAGGCTGAAGATGGTCAAATTTTAAAAATCTAAAACCGACCCAGTTCGGGAAATCAAATTTCCTATCTCCAAAAAACATCTTAGATTTTCACGATGTGTTTTGGACTTTCAACCAAAGCCAAATCCGAATGTTAGGTAGTTATTTTTTAGTTAGTTTAGTGTTTTTTCAAAATATTTTGTAATAAGGGTTGTGTCTTTTCACCTTAAAGAGGTGTGAAAGCCACTCAAATACATATATACATAATATAAAATTTAAAGAGAAGAGAATACAATATAATACAATTTCACATATTTGGATAGTTTTTAATCAACAAGTATAACATGGACCTGGATGTACTATTTTTTCAAAATCAATAAAGATAAGTCCTTTTTCTTTCACA
>MU228201.1:1647376-1666085 GCA_018584345.1 Thuja plicata | reverse complement strand
AGAGAGAGAGAGAGAGAGAGAGAGAGAGAGAGAGAGAGAGAGAGAGAGAGAGAGAGAGATGAAATATGATTACTTAAAAGAAATAGATATCACATAGCCAAGCAGATCAATTTGCAAATAGAGTCCAGTATAAGTGATGTGCTTGTAGCTAATTTGATTCATGTCCATTTAGAGGGCAAGAGATACTTGATTGTTCTAGATGATGTTTGGGGCACTAGTGTATAAGGTAACATTATACAAAGGCTTGGTCTTCACACTGCCTGTAATAACCACTGTAAAATTGTGATTACTACCAGAAGTAGAGAGGTTACTACAAACATTAGAGCTCATGTATATGATTTATAGCAACTCTCAAAGGAAGACAGTTGGACATTGTATTTCCTCTTTGCCTTCCTGAATAGTGTGGAAAATATCCCCCCCAAGTACCTGGAGAGCTTGGTTCTTCAAATTGTATAAAAATGTGGAGGAGTACCTCTGGTTGTTAAGACAGTTGCAACATCCCTGTCAAGCTTCGCAGCCTTAGGGGACTGGGAATCAAAACTGAGGCAATTAAAAGATGTTGTAGGGGAAAAGGAATACACAATGCAAATCTTCAAGCTCAGTTACAACTCTCTTCCTTCCCATCTAAAATTTTATTTTTTTTACTTTTCTTTCTTTCCCGACGATATACAAATACTTTTTTTTATAGGGGTAAGGATCCCAAATATATATACCAAGACTATTTGATATATTTACTTAAAAGAAAGACTTAACTCATGCCCAACTCACACATTCAAACATCATATATAACTAATAAATATTAATCACAAAACACTCACACTCCTCCCACATACTTAAATTAGGAATGGGTCCGCATGTTTGGGTCAGAGAGTTTGAATTATGACGTGATAACATAGAAATACAAAATCCAAATGTTTAATTTAAAATGTGGCAATGGTAGTAATGGAAATAAATGTGATACAAGATTAAAATTTATAGGAATGATTATCACATATATGTTATTAATATGGTAGTTGAACAACTAAGAGGGGGGTGAATTATTTGTTCCAAAACTTTTAATCTCTAACCCTTAGTCATTAAAACCCTTCAAACAAGAATAACCTAAATTTTGATCTGATTACTTTGAAAAGAAAATATGCATGCATACACAAATTAGAATCACATTCACACTTGCCACAAGATTTTTATCGTGGAAACCTTTTTAGGGGAAAAACCATGGTGGGTTTGTTTACCCATAATAAGAAAATAATTTGCTAGAAGTATAACCTTATTACAATGTATGGGGAATACACACACATTTAGGCTCATTTCCTAGAGCTCACTACTCAAATGAAAAAGTTGTAGGCTACAACCTTGAGGAAGGCCCAGTACTTCCTTACAATTTGATCACTACAATGATCTATATAAACTTTGAGAACTATGTAAGTGACATCTAACTTATATTTGATAAAGATCCAATGTAGCTCAATACAGATCTATATTCAATTCCTTGTTGAAATACTTTTGATTACCACTTAATTACGCTCTCCCCTTGCTATCCACCTCTAGCAATCGCATCCACAATCTACACCTTGAATTGGACCTAATTCATCATTTTATACTAAGAACTAGGTTGACAAAACCTAATTCACCATCTCTTTAATCAACATGCCAAATCTCTTAATTCAAATTCATCTTTGACTACTAAATCATATCCATGGTCTATAACCACCACCTCGAGATCATAAATCTCCCAGATTTCACAATTTAGCACTTGCACAACATGATTTACAAACTAAGTCGGCCAAAAACATGAATAATAATAAAAATATTATTGTTGACCAAAAACTCCAACACTTTGATCCTTCTGATCCTTTTGTATCACCAACTCATCAAGCACGTACTTGAAGAACATCCTATAACATAAATAAAAACACTCAAACATTCAAATCTTCCACAACCATTAGATTTTCCATCTCTTTTCTACCAAACTTGAAGAACAGTATCATCAAGTCTTTGAGACAATAAGATTATGCCTTGCAGACCTTTGAAGTATAAAACTTCTAAGTTGAAGACACCTGAGTATATATTCTAACTCTATTGTGCACACTAAACCTCTTTCTGTCTTCTTGTTAACACAGATTGTCACCCTGTTTGCCAGTCACCTTCTGCAACTTGGTTACCTACAAAAATCATCATGAAACCTTCTATAAATTTGGGTGAACATAGTAAACACCTTCAACATGCTTCATCTTCATGTGTGGCTTCATCTATGCAATATACACTTCTCATCAAAGCTTTTGACATTCTGCTCCATTGGCTTACTTACAATAGTTAAGTTAGCATGAAGCAAATAACTCTTTGATTACTTCCTTGGATCAATCTTTTTGCTATGTTGACATCAATACCAAAACAACCATCATCCAGCTTTGCCAATATGCCAACAATCTCCCCCTTTGGCATTGATGGCAACGTGTGATGTGAAAAATAAGTAATACAATCAGAAACAAACAGTCTCACTCCTAGAAAGATCATCAACAGTACTAACAATAATGTCCAACATTAGCTTTCAGAATCTCTCTAATAGCACTTCTCTTCTTTGATTCTGCTCCCCTTGGGAACATGCTCATCTTGGTTCTAATCAGATTACATACTCTTCTCTTCATCATCTTCTCTCCCTTAGATGCACACCACACACCTTAGTTCACTTCTTTCTTATGCACAAGATACACAAACTTGATTCTCTTATCTGATCAGCTTCCTTCTTGATCTTCTCCTCTGATCTCTCTTCTAATACTTTTTATCTTTGTTTTTTCTTCTCTTTTGTACTTTCTCTTCATACTTCATAGTTTTTTACGTCTGTTTCTCTCCCCCTTTGACATCAATGAAAAAGGTGTATCATCTATTCTTAAAAAAAATTCTTTGTCGTATCAATGTATGCTTCTTTTCCTTTTCTCCTTCTACTACTTTGTCAACCTCATATTGGTTTCTTACGCATACATACCTCTGCTACATCCATACACTAATCAAATACTTAACTTACTAATTCCAGCACCTCCTTGTAGCACCCTCCAAATACCCAACATCAGATCAGATAAATTTTGCTTACCATGCTTACTACTCCCCCTAAGTAGTAGCCTCCCTACATTGATCTAGCTTTAATGATATCTTCATGTAGCTTTCTGGACTAATGCATCCCTCTACGCCTTAGTTTTGTTTGGAAAGGGAAATGACCCCTAACTTTCCTCTGAGATATTCAAATGTCTCCTTAGGCAATATTTTAGTAAATATATCAACAATTTTTTCTTTGGTAGGCATGTACTCCATTCTTACTGCCTTTTCATTTACTTTTTCCCTTAATAAATGAAACTTGATTGAAATATTCTTTGTCTTTGAGTGTAGTGCTGGATTCTTTAAGATATTTATGACACTTGAGTTATAATAGGTTTATCAAAGACAATTCCAATATCAGATAACATTTATTTTATCCATACTATTTGGGTGCGATTTATAGAGGCAAAAATATATTCAGCTTCAATTGTGGATTGTGAAGTACAACTCTATGTCTTTCTCATCCAAGAGACCAATCTATTGCCTAAGAAGAATTCTCCACCACTTGTGCTTTTTTTGTCATCAATATCTATTTCCCAATCCTCATGTTTATAAGCACACAAAGTAAAATATTTCCCTTTAGGATACCATATCCCAAATTCAATTGTCCCTTTCAAGTACCTAAAGGTCCTCTTGACTGCAATTTAATGATTCTTCTATGGCGGTGCTTGAAATATTGAAACTAAACATACAAAATTCATGATGTATGGTCTAATATGAGTTATATATAATAATCTACCAGTTATTGATCTATACCTGGATTGATTTACCTTTGGAGTCCCATCTTCCTTTGTGAGTTTACATTTGGCCACCATGGGTGTACCTACTGGTTTTTTATTATCAAAACCAAACTTCTTTAGTAGATCCTTCACATATTTAGCCTGTGGTGCAAATATTCCTTCATCTGATTGGATAATTTTTAATCCCAAGAAGAATTTCATTTCTCCTATCATGGACATCTCAAACTCATTTTGCATTTCTAAGGAAAAATCTTGACTAAGCTTGTCATTACCTCCAAAGATAATGACATAAACAAAGACTTCAACAATAAAATTTTTCTAATTATCAAACTTTAAGTATAAATTACTATTAGAATTACCTTTGATGAAATCAATCTTGAGTAGAGACTTATCCAATCTTGAGTACCAAGCTCTAGGAGCTTGTTTTAGTCCATACATAGCCTTCTTCAATAAATGTACCATGTCATGTTGATCAGTCAGTTGGAATCCATTTGGTTGTTCAATCTATACGTCTTCCTCCAATTCTTCATTCAATAAGGTTGATTTGACATCCATCTAATAAACTTTGAAGTTCTTATGAGCAGCATACACGATAAAAAGTCTTACTGCTTCCAATCTTGTCACCGGTGCAAATTTTTCTTCATAATCAATACCTTCCATTTGTGCATAACCTTTGCAAACTAATCTTGCTTTATTCCTCACAACCTTTCCTTTTTTGTTGAATACCCATTTGGTTCCAATTACATTTTTGTCTATAGGCCTACGAACAATTATCCAAGTATCATTTTTCTCAATTTGTGTCAACTCTTCTTTCATTTCCTTGTACCAATTTTCATCCTTTCAATCTTCCTTCACATCATTTGTCTCAACTCGTGAGATTATCCATACATGTTCACTAGTAATTCTTCTTCTTGTCTAAACATCCTTCTTTCTATCTCCAATGGTTTGATCTTCAAAATGATTTAACATGACATACCTTGGTATTTTGGATCTTTCTTCAGTCTTTTTCCCTTCATCTTCTTCACTAATGTATGCTTCATCAATTTGATTCATGGTACCTCCTTTTACTTGACTTTGTTCCTCTTTTTTTTATCTTTCTGACTTGATATGGATTTCTGATCATTAGAAACATATCCTCCTAATTTGGATAAACTTGTCATGCTTTCATCCACTTTCACATTTACAGTTTCTACTATTCTTATTAGCCTCTTATTGTAACACTTATAGGCCTTTCTCTTGGTATAATATCCAAATAATATGCCTTCATTACATATTTCATCAAACTTTCCAATGTCTTCATCTCTCTTGATCTAACATTTACTGCCAAAGATCCTAAAGTATTTGATAGTAGGAACATTTCCACACCAAATTTTATAGGGAGTCTTTCCTGTGTCTCCTTTTAATTATACCCGATTGAGAGTGTATACTGTAGTGCTCACTGCTTCTTTCCAAAATATATGTGGAACTTTTCCTTCCATCATCATGGTTCTTACAGTATCAAGAATTGATCTATTCTTTCTTTCAACGACTCCATTTTCTTGTGGTGTCTGCGGAGCTGAGAGCTGCCTCTTGATTTCATATTTTTCACAAAAGGAGTTGAACTCATTTGATGTGAATTCACCACCTTTGTCTGATCTTAGATACTTCACCTTTAATCATGTCTCAGTCTCAACCAAATTTTTAAAGATATCGAAATTGTCAAGTACTTTAGACTTTTTTTTTCAAGAAGGTAACCTAAATCATTCTAGAGTAGTCATCAATTAGTAGCATTAATAACTATCGCCTTACATTCTCCTTATTTTTGTTTGTCCACATAAGTCAGTGTGAACTAAATCAAGCAAACCACTGGAATTTTCAATTTTAGATCTGAATGTAGATCCTGTTTGCTTACCTAGTTGGAATTCCTTGCATGTAGTATTTACGGGCTTATTCAATTTATTAAAATATATAACATCATGCTTGGAACTCAATATCACGATATTATCAAAATTTACATGACATAACCTCTTGTGCCCTGGCCAACTTTCATCAAATTTTTCAATCAAGAAAGTCTTTTGACCACTATTTAAATGAAAAACATTACCTTTAGTTTTTGACCTAGTAGAAATATCTATTCCAAAATCATTCACAATATTGCATTTGTCCTCTTTAAAGTGAAATCCATAACCGTTGTCCATTAGTTGTCCAACACTGATGAGGTTATGCTTTAGGCCTTTACATACAACACATATTTAGTAGTAGTCTTGTGATCCAAAGAAATAGATCCCCTTCCTCTAATCATACCACCAAAATTATCTCCCCGTCTTACCATTCCACCATCATACTTCAAAAAACTTAAAAATTTATCCTTTTCACCAGTCATATGATGGGAGCAACCACTGTCAATAATCTATTCATCCCTTTTTAGATTTTGGGTAGATAATTCCTTTTCCTCAACAACACATCTAGTAGAAATATTAGGCATAGAATCCTCTGAATTGGATTTGTCATATTTAATAGAAACATACACTTTCTCATCATCACTCTTATTATTATTATTATTAGATTCATCATCAGTGACTCCTTCTTCGTCTGCAACATGATAACATATTTTCTCATATTTAGACTATGCTTCGGAAATCTTTTCGGACATCTAGAAGCATAATGTCCTATATTTTTGCAACAAAAGCATTTTAAAGGCATTTTTACTTTATACTTACAAAATCCTTTAGATAGTCTCCTTGGCACTAGCACTTCCAATTATTGAAGGTCTCTTTCTTCTTCCTCAAGTTATCTCATCTCTTTTTCATACTTTGACACCCTTCTTGTATATCCTTCACCTTGATATGATCTATGCATATCTCTTCCTGATATAGTAGCCTTGAAGGTCGATTCAAATTTGGGTAGAGAATCACCAAACTCACTCATTTCAAAAGCAGATAACTTACCAACCAATGTATCTCTTATCACAATAGCAATAGTTTTGATTTATTTAATATCAACAACTTTTCTCTTGTATGAAGGAAGCAAAGATCTCAACACATTTAAAATAATCTATCCTTTATCCAATACACCATCGACACATCTAATGCAGCAAAATAATTCAAATATCTTCATCATGTAAGAGTTAATGTTCTCATCCTCAGACATTCTCAGAGATTCCTTCCTTCCTTTTAGGATTTTTAGCTTAGCTTTCTTGACACATGCATCACCTTCATGAAGGATTTCTAAATTTTTCCATATCTCATGACAAGTCTCTAATTCCATTACATTTGTATACTATGTATCTAATAGAGCACTTAATAATGCTTCCTTTGCTCTGATGTTTTACTCAAACTATTTCTTCTCATCTAGTGTAGTCGTAGATAGAATTACAAGAGGAGTGTAGGAGTTCTCTGTGATGGTCCAATATTCTTCTTCAATGCACCTTAGATGAGTGGTCATCCATCATTTCTATCTAGGGTACTTTGTTCCTTCAAACCTAGGACTGTCCTTCTTGTAAGTTTCTATATTTGATGTCCCTCAGGCTGTTAGGCTTCCTTCAAGGGACCAAAGCTCTAATACCAATTGTTATTAATATGGAAGTTGAACAAATAAGAGAGGGGGGGTGAATTAGTTATTCCAAAAAATTTAATCTCTAACCCATTAGTCCTTAAAACCCTTCAAATAAGAATACCCTAAATTCATATTTGATTACTTTTAAAAGAAAATATGCATGCATACACAAATCAAAATCACATTAACACACTTGAAACAAGATTTTTATCGTGGAAACCATTTTAGGGGAAAACCATGGTGGGTTGTTTACCCACAATAAGAAAATACATTGTTAGAAGTATAACCTTATTACAATGTATAGGGAATGCACATGAATTATGGATCACTGCCTAGAGCTCACTACTCAAATGAAAATTCCTCAGACTACAACCCTGAGGAACGCTCACTGCCTTACAATATGATCACTACAATGATCTATACAAACATTGTGAACTATGTAAGTGACATCTACCTTATGTATGATACAACTCCAATGTAGCACAAAGAAGATCTTTGTTCAACCCCTTTTTGAAACACTCCTATTTACAATTGAAGTAGGCTCTCTCTTTAATATCCACCTCTATCATTCATATCCATAATCTGCACCTTGAATTTTCCCTGATTCATAATTTTATACCAATAACCCGGTCAACAAAACCTAATTCACCATCTCTATAATCAACATGCCAAATCTTTTGATTCAAATCCATATCTAGCCACTAAATCATATCCATGGTCTATAACCACCACCTCGAGATCATAAATCTCCTATATTTCATGATTTAACACTTGTGCAACACAATTTACCAACTAAGCTGGCCAAGAACATGAATAATAATAAAAATATTATTATTGACCAAAAAACTCCACCAATATGATCCTTCTGATCCATGCATATCACCAAATCATCAAGAAAATACTTCAATAACATCCTATAGCATCAATAAAAACACTCAAACATTCAAATCCACCACATCCATTGTATTTTCCAGCTCTTTTCCACCAAACTTGAAGAATATTGTCATTAAGTCTCTAAAATAATAAGATTACGCCCTGCGGACCTCTAAAGTATAAACCTATGAGTTAAAGACACCTAAGTATGTCTCCAACACACTCCTAGGTTATCTCCATGAAATTATAACTCTATTGTGGACACCAACCCTCTTTTTTTCTTCATGTTAACATAATCTGTCACCAAGTTTGCCAATCACCATCTGCAACCTAGTTACTTATACAAATCATCATTAAACCCTATATAACTTTGGGTGAACATAGTAAACACCTTCAACATGATTGGTCTTCGTGTGTGACTTCATTTTTTTAATATATTCTTCTCATCGGACCTTTTAACATTATGCTCCAATGGCTAACTTGCAATAGTTAAGTTAGCATCAAGCAAATAACTCTTCTAATTACTTCCTCTGATCAATCCTTTTGCTATGTTAATATCAATGCCAACACAACCATCATCCATCTTTTCCAATATTCCAACAATACCTTACTTAATTTAAATTATATGAATAAACACACGCAGATCATATGTACGCGTGAATGATAAGCTAAGATGAAGATATTGTACTAGCTATTGATCATGAAAAGTTGATAGAAAATTATCATAATGGACAAAGAATTAGTGTGAGCTAGAAGGCCCACTAGGATTCAATGGCTCCCATGTGTCATCACCAAAGAGATGATGTAGAAAATTGATCTCCATTGAATCGTTTCTTTAATAGGTCCTATGTGTGGTGAAGTAACAGGGCCCTCTGCAATGAATTACACTTGATGTTGAAATGAAATATCTTATTGAATACTAACTATTTTCTCAATATGAAGGAAACTTATTTATTTACACTTAAGGTTTTCCAAGCACGAGCATCTGCAGCCTCTTTTTGAGAAGATGTAAGAAGTTCAAAGAACTACCCCTAAATAATGTTATGCATGAAATCCTCATGAACCATTGGTTTCTTGTATATTTGAAGGAAATTTCCATAGACCAATGGGGAATTTAAATGGATGTATTATCTATAATTATACTGAACCATTTGGAAAAAAATCAACACCCATATATGGCCCAAGCCAATGAGTTTGAAATTTCCCTTGGTGATCTCAAAATCAAGAATAAAAAAGAGTGCCTATTCACCTGCTTCAATTTTTTTGGATTTGATATTACAATCATGTCATTTCATTATTTGGGACTGAACAATTTTAATTATATTCCTAAGTTCATCTAGTTCATTCAGTTGCAATATCCCTTACTTTTGTGAATTTGAAATTTTTATTCCAAGCTCTAAAGTTGTCCTTAATGTTATGTGTTCAAATTCTATAGGCATAACAATTTTTTTTCCATAAACCAATTCAAATGGTGAGAATATTGTGCTCATCCTCCATGTAGTTTTGTACGCCCACACTGCTTCTAAAAATCATGATGACCAATCCTTCATATGGAGTGTTACCATTTTCGTTAGGATTGCCTCAATGTCCCTATTTGACACTTATGCTTGATCATTTTCTCAAGGGTGATAAGGTTACACTTCTTGTGTCTGAGCTTGTACTCATTCATGAGGGTTTGTATGAGTATTGAGGTAAACTATGGTCCCTAATCCGAGACAATCTCCTTAGGCACTCAATATTTGGTGAAGATTTCCTCATAAAGGAATTCTACAACCTTGTTGTCTTTGACATGTTTTATTGCTTGAACTTCAAGCTATTTGGTAAGATAATCATTAAAGACTATAATTTAATCCTTGTTGTTTGATGAAGGATCAATTCGACCAATGAAATCGATCTCACACTTATCAAATGGTTGAAGTACCAATTGAGGTTGTAGAGTCATTTCATCTAGTTTTTTGGATGACCCATCATTTGGCATTTGCCACATCTCTTGGTGTGCTTGATTGAGTACTTATGTGAGGATGAAAAATAATATCCTATGTTAAGGAATTCATGCCTACCCTTTTTTTTGCAAAGTGGCCCCCACAGGGCTCATCATGAGAAACATGTAAAATATCATAAACTTTGTACTCCCTTATGCAACATCTCATAACATTGTCATGTCCTATGTAGAAAAATGCCTAATATCCGTGACTCTTGTCGGAGTCCAACGAGAGTGATGGAACTTCTAGCAAAAGGCTTTTCTCCATTTCTCCAAGAGATGGTGGGCCCATTATTGGCCATTTGTGAGATGGAAAAATGGAGTTTAAAGAATGTTAAATGCATGGCCTTCATCGTTATTTTGCACAGTCAATGTCGTTTGACCTTTTTTGACCTGTGAAATGGTGATTTCATAATTTAAATATTTAAATGTTAGTGGCATTTGATAATGCATTGGAGGTATGGATCATTGATCATATCGATTGTGAAGGTGACTTTCAAAAATAAAGGATAGGAATTAGATTAATCACATTGATTACTCAACTGCATCTAGCGATTTTTTCCCCAACAATTCTTATGTTTAGACGACGCCATTACTATTGTGTGCATTTGGTCAATTTTCTCTAGTTGTCCCATGCTCATTTATTATTGCAGATATCTACATGACTTTTCTACACCATAGAGGACATTCTCAACTACAAATTCATTCATTGTGGTATCCTTTTATCAACTCATGAATTTAATACTTCAAGCACGGATCAAATATTTTGGTCTGATCTAATTTATTTCTTTTGTAACCTAACCCTAGTTAGGGTTTGTACTTCATGTTTTAATCTGAGTTATGATAGCTATATAAAAAGAAATCTTTTGTACATATTCTAGGTTCTCATCTGGTTCTTTTACAATGGCTATACCTTGCAACTGTAATTTCATTTTGCCTTGCATTAATAGAAATCCTTGTTTTCCTTTTCTTTCTATATAACTACCTTGTGCATATTTTTCCTTGTGTTGAAATTTTGTGTTATTTATTCCAAGTTTTTATTTTGTGTCTAGTGTTCTCATAGATGTTGGATTGTGAATATTGTTCTTCCTTTCAGCATATCATTAGTTCTAACTTGTGTATGAGTCCTTGGAGGGTAGATTAGAGTCAAGATCTGTGTAGTTTGGGAGATCTTATTAATGTCTTGTGTAGTTATGGGCATAGGTTGACCATCGTTTTAGTCTAGTGCATCAACGCCCTTTCCCTTTCAACATATCCTTCTTCTCCTTTTCCTTAAAAGCTTAGTTTTAGGTGCACCTTGATTATAAAGGAAGTCAACCTTCTCCGGAGGCTCAATGTCACATGTCAAGTCCCATACTTGGGAGGTTATTTCCATGTTTCAAAAGGTTGTTTAGGTCATTCACACTAACCTAGACAAGGCTATAAATTTTTTTCACAACAATAACATTCACTATTGAGCTTCCTAGGTCAATATACTTTGGGACTACAAGATTGCCTAACATAATCCCTGCTAACTTTCCCATGACATGTACTGTTGTAGGATCTTTTCTTTTACGACCTAGATTCTTTATACATAGTTCATGGGGAGTCTTATTGTAAGTAGGGACATCTTTAATTGCTTGAGATAAGGACATCTTTATGTTCATGTTTTTCAATTGTTCAAGAAAGTCGAAGTCAGTAGCAGGACCAGTTTTGTGCTTAATTAATCTTGTGGGAAATGGGGGAGAATGATTTTTAACAGATAAATTTTCTTGTTGCATCTGTTCTAGGCTATCTTGCAGACCTTGGTGACTAGATGGGAGTTACACTTTTGTAGAAACATCATTTTCTTGAATTTCTATAATAAGAGGATGTATTGGGGTAGCCAATGGCTTGCTTGATCACATATGCACATTATTAACGTCAAGAACATAAGTAGGTGATTTTTGTATGTCCTCCAAATATGCTTGCTAAGTAGGCCGATTATTGGGGTTAGGTGTAAACTCATAAAGAATTTGAGTGGGTCTTGCAGGTGAAGGCTAAGGGATGGCAAGATTTGGCATGATGACTTGCTAAACTAGGGGTCCTTGCAACTGAATTTGCTATTGGTATCCTTGATTTTGATGACCCTAAGATTCATTACCCCTCCATGGAGGTTGTTTCCAATTCATTTATGGTTTTTACCAACCAGTCTATGGGGGTTTCCAGTTAGGTGGTTGACCTTGTTGGGGAGGCCAAGCCCCTTGCTAGGTGTTCCATGACATACTACCATAATTTATCCATGGTTGAGAGTTTTGATTTGACCATGAAGGATAATTTGAATAAGACAAAGGGTCTTGGGGCATAATTTGCCTTTGAGTCCATGAATTCCTCTGAGAAATATAAAAAAATTTGCCCTCCTCATGCTCCAAAGATTAAAAAAAATTAGATCATTCGTTCTTACTCTACCAGAGCATCTTATTCTCATAACAAGTAGAGCAATACTCTGTCAGAGCAACTTTTGCTTCTTCTTTCTTTATATCAACTTATAGAGTATCTAGTTGAGTATCCATGTGATTATTGATATCCTACTTCATATAAGTAAGCATATTTCCAATTTCCATTCAAGATGCTCCAACGACCTTAGAAGTTGTGTACCTCATGATTATGTTCTTCTTCATATTTTCTCTTGAATTGAGAGGTTATAGATATATTCCCAAGCAGATTGGGAGATGTCTCCTTCACCCATCAAGTCCAATGGATCCATGCAGCCTTCATGAATTCCCCTGAGGAAAATCAACTTGATAGACTCCTCTCCCAAATTATTATGCCTGGACTTCTTCCAATCTAGGTAATCTTCCAATGGCTCATCCTCTTTTTGAGTCATTCTAAAGATATCATTACCTCATAAATCTCATCCCCTATAGTTATATGTATACTTATTAAAGAACATCTCTTTCATGGCAGCCCATGTTGCAGGATCATTTCTCCCAAGTCCAATGAACCACCTCAAGGTAGAATACTTGAGGTTTGTAGGAACAACTTCAATAGATGACCATTTGTAGTTTATTCATAACTACAATACAAGGTGTCAATTTCAAAAAGAAATGTATTTAGGTCATTAGTGACTAACCCATGAAAGTTTAGAAGGGAGGAAGGTGGTATATTCTTTATAGAAACACCCTTATGATGATGGACTATTGGGAAGTGAAAGGTTGGTGTGGAATCATTATTTTCTCCCCCACTATGTCCTATGGAATGGGAAATAGGGGAAGAAGGTGGAGAATTTGAAGGTGAAGCCATGCAAACTTCAGATATTGGCTTCCCTAGATTCACTTGTTTAGGAAGTATATCTTTAGATGCTACTACCGTGTGTGTATTTTTGTACCTATTTAAGAAAGACACAACACTTCTATAGATAATTGCATTAGCTAAAAAGGGGTTAAATGAGCATATAAAACCACTAATATCAACCTATTTCTTTCTAACTAAGAAGAGTGTAATTCATAACAAAATAGCCCTCAGATTATGCTACTATCAGTGACATATACGACTTAGCATGAAATATTTGAATTAAAACAAGCTATTTAATCATTAAGCAATGCATTCTAGCTCTAAAAATGGAGATAATAACAATGCCTAAACATGAAAAGATAAACGAAACATGAATCTAGATGAATCCTAGCAGCATAATAATGCATTTTCAATATGAGATGAAGGCTCATTTGTGCTCAAAAACCCCTTCTATTTATAGAAGAATGTGGAGAGAGAGGGGGGAAAAGGTGCATTAATGAGTTGAAAATCTTATTAATGGTGTGTAAGAGCAATAAATACCTTGGGCATTCAATAGGCATGGGGGAGACATGGGCTTAAGGAATATGCATTAATGAGGCATTAATGAGAGCCTTAAAGAAGCATGGGAATGGTGTAAGAGAGTGGCTTGAGAAAGTGGACTTGAGGAAGGAATCTTGAGATTCCTTGACTTCCTCAAGTGGGTTGAGTTGTTAATCATTACTTAATGAAATGTGACAACATTAGGAGGTGGGTTAGGATGAAATTAGGATTAAAATTAGATTAGCATGGGGGGATTAGGTTGGGATGGGTTAGAACCCAAGGTAGAAGTGGTTGAGATAGGTTAGTTTGGGGTTTAGGGGAATATAAATGAAATGAATTATTTGACATAATTCATTTAAATATATAGGATTTAATTATTTAAGCATTTTATTGCTTTTTTAATAATTAAGGGGACTATAACCATTTTAATTAAATTAATTAGGCTAGAGGAATGGGTTCATTTGCAAGTGAGCAATTGATTTAGGGATTATTTAATTCCTTTATGATTAAATACTATAGCCATGTTTGATTTTGATTTAATTGGTTTGAATTGATTTGAATTGTATGGCTATAATAGTTAATATAATTTAGTGATAAAAATCACCTAGGACATTAAATTTGATTTATGATGAATTATGCGAACGTAACATTGTCATGACATAATTGGGGGTATGATCACACTTAGGGAAAATAGGGTCTATAGTTGGAACAGACCAAATCCAGGTGGTTACATTTGCCCCTCTTTGAATTGATGTGCGAGCAGTGCATTGATTTAAAGAAAGTTTTTTATTTTAACTTCAGAAAGATTGAGAATTCCGTTCTTGGTTGTCGAAAAAAATGTTGATGGGATCAGTCTCGCACTTGATTGAACCAAACTGATAGAATTGAATTTGAACTTGGTTGTCATCCAAAGGTTAATAAAAGATATTAAAGATACCAATTCTAAACTTGGTTGTCGTCCAAAGATTGATAATACTGATTCCAAACTTGGTTGTCGTCCAAAAGTCAATAAGAAGCTGCCAGGAGCTTAATAAGAATCTTTTAAGATGAGGAAACACAAGATATCTAGCTTATCAGAACCAAATCTTTCTATCCAACAGTTCTGACTTAGTCAAGGAAACTGTCATGCCCCTAGTTTGTTTGATAACGAAGTCATTTTTAATGTTGTTTCAAGCAAAAATTTAATTGATGATAGTGTGATCATGCCCCCTCGGGAACGAAATCGAAGGAAAAGAATAAAATCCCTTTGTTGAAATGATGTATCACTTGCAGGAAGCGGCTAGGGCAAGAAAGAGTACAGTAGAAGAAATGAAAAAGAGAGGGTGTTTAATAATAAACACATGGTAGCCAAGTTAATTACTTGAAAATGTGAGTGGTGAGACTGATAAAATGATGTCAGACCAAGATTCATGATAAAATGTGTATTTTGACAATTTCTTGGAACAAATGGAAGAAATCCGCATTTTTTGGAACTGTCGCAAAAATGGCACTGTACTATGGAAAACACCTTAGGCACCTTCGATTTGGTTCCTGATTTATTAAAAAGAGAATAGAAATGTAGTTGTAGTTGCTTGGGAGGAGTTTCAGAACTCCTAAATGGCTCAAAAGACCAATATAAGCCTCAAAAATTACCATTTTACTATTTATTTTCACTTTTATCTATAGTAAATCTGAGAGCTCTGTAGAGAAGATGGTGGTCCCCGTGAGGAAGCATCGTTTCGAGATGAGCCTTCGACACCAGCACCTAGCCGACTACCCACCTCTGGTAAGTGCTCGTAAAACTACCTCGTGAATTTTGCAAATTTGATTTTTATGCATTTTTATCACTTTTATAGCCTTTTTAATTTTGGGTTGCATCTGGGATTCTGGATCGCACCCTGTCAAACCCGTGTTGCATCCGGTTTTTCCCGGATCGTATCCGGTTTTTCCAGATTTCTGCATCACATCCAGGATGTCCTAGATCGCATCCCATTTGCCTATTTTTGCCTTGTTTTGAGTTCAAACTTGACTTGGTGTTGTAACCTATCCTTTCAAGATTGTACCCTACTTTTAGGGTTGCATCCTATATGTCGGGGATCACACCCAGTATGCTCTGTCGCATCTTGTATTTCCAAGATCGCATCCAGTAAAAGAGATCGCACCTTGCCTATTCAGGATCGCATCTCATTTCTAGACTTAGGAACTTAGTCATTTTGATCTTTTTGCTTGTCGTGGACTTTGAATTACTTAGCTCATCAGGAGTCTATACTTTTGTTGTAGATAGAACACTGATTTTATCTTTGTATGTGTTAAACAGGCATATTTTGAGGTAGTTTCTTTTAGAGGCACATATCCAGGTCGTGTGCTTGCCTTGTTGGGACTTTTATCAGCTAATGAGCATGCAACAGTAGTCTGTTGCAGATTACGATCTTTGATAGGTTTACCTGAGATAGGGGTAAATCAAGGGCTATTGACTGCTCTTGCCGAGAGATGGCACTCAGAGCACAACACCTTCCATATCCCGATTGGGGAGATTACAGTTACTCCTAAGGATGTATGGTGGATATTGCGTGTTCCAATTATTGGTCATGAGGTGCGCTTCAAGGTGACATCGGTCGTGGCGATTGGAGCAGCTCATCGGTATTTTCAGGATGACACCATTGATCGAAGATACCTCTCCTGGGACTATATGGTCGATCATTATGATCGATTATCTGTGTACTTAGCAGGTTTGATAGGTGGCATCTTGATGCCTGTAGAGGTCAGCATGGATTTTTGGTCGGATGGGTGGACATGATGGAGCAAATGGTCATCCATAGACAGAGATTTGCATGCGGCAGTTGCATCTTAACCCATATGTACCGAGAGTTGCACGAGATCATATATCATTATACTCAGAGCATGACTGTAGGCATATTGATTCTTTAGATTTGGGCCTGGGAGCACATCCCTATTATATGACTGATAGTAGATAGACAACAAGCCCCAGAGCAGGCCTATGTATATATGTATTCCCTTCATATTTAGTAGCCCCATCTGGGCAAGGTAGAGTACTGGAGATGACTCTTTGATCACATGACTGAGGTCGTCTGGCGACCATTTTTAGATTGTGAGGAGTGGACCTTAGATGCTCGACAGGTGCCATATTTATTTCAGAGCATGTATCTTATTGGACGGAATAGATATGTTGTAGAGCGATTCGTGGTCTCTTGAGTTATGAGACAGTACAGCCGACGGTAGGGCAGAACTCGAGATATTACTGTATATACCCGGATCTGAGATGAGGTACCATTGTGGGGTGCGCAGTTGATTTATGAGACTTCCCATCAGGAGATTCATGATATGGTTGGAGTAGACTCGGATCTCTGCCTGGATGTTGCAGATGTAGGCTGTTCAGATGGTTATACTGCAGAGATGCTTCAACATCCATTTCCTCATTTCACAGTGCCTAAGGAGATTATTCCTCGTATAGATGAGTCATTAGATTATGATCCAAAGGACCGTCTCGTCAGAGGGAGAGGAGGAGCTCAGAGGGATAGGGGTGCCGACAGACATGCAGGGAGGGACGACGGTATGGATAGAGGTAGAAATAGCATGATTCCTCCTCCAGATGAGGGGGATGATGGTGGAGATGATAGGAGTGGTGGTGTCATGGGCGGCCACGCAGGTGTTGCTAGTGGGAGTGGAGAGGGTTGGCACACCTAATTCAAATTTGTGGCTCCGAGGATAGATCTAGGTCCATTACTTACAGGAGATCAACATAGGCAGCAGAGGCAGTCAGACAGAGTACAGGATAGATCACAGGATAGGCCTTTTGGATAGGATTCAAGCAGGGGATCTAGCAGAGATGGTGACGCTCTTTCACAGTGTGAGCAGGAGAGATAGCAGTTGAGGACACAGATAACAGCTCTAGAGGCGAGAACCACAACATCAAAGTCTAGGATTGCCATATCAGATGCCTTGCTTGTAGATAGGGACAGGAAAATGGAGAGACTTCAAGTAGAGAGAGATATACAGGCCCACACATCCACACATCAGGGACAGAGGGCCACATACTACTATGTTATTTATCATGCGGCAGTGTCGGAGGGGCAGAGAGCGGTATCATTTTCATGGTTGGCCTAGCAGTCAGAGGGGGCCATGCCTCCTCCACCTCCATTTGTACCTCCTCCTCTAGATCAGGGAGAGGGGGGAAGCTAGAGATAAGATAGTTTGTCTTATTTTGTATATCTGAGTTTATATTGTATATTTGGATCTTGCTGAGATCCTCTTTTTGTACATGATACATACACACATATATATATCTGATTCATTCTGACTCCTTGATATGTTGATACTCTTCATGCCATATTGTGTTTGATTTGTACCAGGTTTGGACACACATATATGCATCTTTTTGATCCTGATATGTCTTATGATTGTCTTTTTGCTTTGATAGAGTTATTTGCACATGTGACAATATATTGGTTTCTTGATGAGTTAGATTTAGATGATGACATCACTTTATGCATGTGTTGAGTTATCACTGATATAAATATGCTTTAAATGATATTATGTGAATATGCAAATGTATGTTTTTGAGCTTTTTATATACAATGTAGAATGTATGGATGCACTTTAGGATGTAAAAGTAAAAATGCAATACATGGATGCTTTGTTTTTGTATTTTCCTGCTGATTCTTTTTATGAATGCAAAATGTATGCTATGGATGTGCAACGA
>MU228201.1:1606075-1647326 GCA_018584345.1 Thuja plicata | reverse complement strand
ATGAATGCAAAATGTATGCTATGGATGTGCAACGATATATATATCAGTAATATGGATGGATGTAATTAACTTGGTTTTTAGAAGAAGAAAGATAGAAATCACTTTTGAGCACAAATTCCCAAATGTTCTTATTTCCTTCAAAATGCATCATACAACCTTTAAATGCAGCTATATGCAGACTCTTAGGACTTGTCACTGATTAGAAAATATTGCAACATTTTTATCATCATTGGGCGCTTTTTGGAATGGATACCGCCTGATAGTACAACCATCACTAATACCCACTGATATTATGACAATATGAATACTATATTTATTGGAATGTCGAAAATAGACTTAGGTATCAAGGCATAGAAGCCAGGATAACAAAATAGTCACCTTCCTTTTATTATATCAGAATCTGTCAAAGGTAAGATATTGAACCCGCAATGACGTTGAAAATTCATATCCTTGGGTACATTATGCTTCGTATACCTTAGTGAGAATCTGAATAAGAAAATAGACAAGGAAATTATTTCAACCTCACCGTAGTTTACACATAACAAAGATCGAGATATATGCGGCTATCCACCCATAGTGGCATCTCTTACCATAAACATCCAAATTAGGTGAAATTTATAGGATTACTTGGAACAATCACCATACGTAGAAAACCAAGAAAATGTTATGCCCCATGTCCTTGTGACTCTTTGTCTTTGCACAGATGTCATGGAGTAACTTGGAAGGTATAACAACATTAATTGAGAATCAATAAAAATTCATAATTGCTTAGATGCCCCTAGTTTAAGCATCATCGGGACATAAAAGAAATATGATCAATCCAAGACCAAACTATGTTTAAGTAGTATTGAGAAATACTATTGATTCTTTTTTCAAGCGCAGTAGAGATTCATCAATCAAAAGGTTTGGAATTCAAGCAAATATGTGTTCCATGTCTATATACAATATTGTCATTGTTCGAAATCCAATGGAGGTCTTAGGAACATTGTTTATGTTAGTGCAATGGTTGTGTCATCCTTGTTTTTTGAACATGATAGTTTGGCAAAAGTATTAATAAGTATCGTACCACGAGACAAACCATCTATGAAGACTTAGCAGACACAACCTATCAGACTGGCAAAGATGCCCCCCAGTCTAGAATGACTTGATCCTAAGACAGAAATGCAGATAAATCCCAAGCGAGGATAAGATAGTCATAAGGAAACAAAAGTCAGCATTTTAGCATAGGTAAAATTGTGAAGGCTCAGTATCAGTAGTGCTTTGATAGATGGAGTTTAGAACACAAGTGACGCCTGATTGCCAGGTTTTCACCACTTGGAAAGATCTTTTCTTTTCTTTTTGCTACCAAGATGCCTATTTTACCAGGTGCTTATCAAGGCAATTTTCTCTTTTTTTTCAATTTTTTTTGCTTTTTTGCTTTTTTGTAGCATCAAGGCGCCTGTTTGCCAGGTTTTTCACCAAGGATACCTTTCTTTAGGACATTTTCCGTTGTTTTTGGATTTCTTCAGGATTAATTTTCTGAATGTTTTTGGTATTTTCTGAGAACTATTTCACTGTACAGGCTCTGCTAGTCGAACATCGAGCGTAGAACCACTTCAAATGTAGAGTATTGATAGGATATGGAAGAATTTCTCCCTCAGGTGTAGCTAGTCGATAAGATCCAGTCCCAAAAGTAGCAGTGATAACATAAGGTCCTAGCCAGTTAGGTTCAAACTTTCCTTTTTGCTCTCTGTAAGGCTGGTTCTCAGGATTCTCCTTTAAGACAAGATCCCCCACTTCAATTTTTTGTGGTTTGACCTTTTTGTTGTACCCTTTGGACATGCATGCTTGGTACACCTTCAGATGGTCAAATGCATGTTGTCTGCACTCATCTAGTAGGTCCAAAGAATTCACCCTATCGATGTGGTACTGCTCGTCAGTAACAAGACCTTGTAAAGAAATCCGCAAAGATGAGATTTCAACCTCAATAGGTAATACTGCCTCAGCACCATAGACTAGGGAAAATGGCATGGCTCTAGTTGGTGTTATGATGCTTGTTCTATAGGCCCATAGTGCTAGATTCAGTTGTAGATACCAGTCTCTGCCAGACTTACTTACAGTTCTGTGTAGGATTTTCAGATTATTTTTATTGGATGCCTTAACCTGTCCATTACCTTGAGGATAATAGATTAAGGAGCAATGTTGAGTGATATGGAACTGTTTACAAAGGTCATCAATGTCTTGTTTTTTAAATTGGCCCCCATTGTTTGTTATAATTGAAGAGGGTATCCCATATCTACAAATAATGTAGTTCAGAATGAACATAGCCACCTGTTTGCTAGTGGCTTTGATTAGCGGCATGGCCTCGACCCACTTTGTGAAATACTCAGTGGTCATAATGATGAATTTGTGTCCATTTGAAGAAATGGGATATATTTGTCCAACCAAGTCAAAGGCCCATTGCTGAAATGGCCAATGTGTAATGAAAGGTATGAGTTCTCTGGCAGGAGCATGGATGAGATTTCCATGTGTCTGGCATTTATGACATATTTTTGAGAATTGAATAGCATCTTTTTCCATTGTAGGCTAGTAATAGCCTACTCTGAGCAGTTTCTTAGCCAATGAAAAGTTGTTCGAGTGTGATCCACATACACCTTCATGGACTTCCTTTAATGCACGGTCTGACTCTTCGAGTTCTAAACATCTAAGAAGCGTACTGTCAAGACCTCGTCGATATAGGTTATTAGTTATGAGGACATAATGTGATGTTGTCCTAATCAAGGCTCTTTTCTCATTTTGGGATAGATCATTGGGAATGGTCTGGTGAGTTAGGTAGGAAATGATCTTCGTATACCGAGATGGGTCTGGGGTAGTCAAAGCACAGACTATTTGGTATTCAGGGGTATCAAAGGCGGGATAGGATAGTTCTTCCACCAAGAAGTCATATAAGAATTGATGTTCTTCTAGTTGTAATGTGGATGCCAATGTAGCCATGGCATCTGCAACCTTATTTTCTATTCTGGGTACTTGCTGGAATGTGACGAAGACAAAATATTTCTTTAAATCATCAACTAGCTGCTTATAGGGAGTCAACTTCTCATCTTTCATTTGATACTAGCCATTGACCTGATTGATAATTAGTTGGGAGTCACCATATACGTGTAACTCTACAATCTTCCACTCCATAGCTAGCTTAAGACTGTTTACCAATGCTTCGTATTCTAAAATATTATTGGTGCATGGAAACATCAATTTGTAAGATTTGGGAATTTTGTAACCCTGAGGAGTTATGAATAGGACCCCTGCTCCAGAGCCTTATTGAGTGAATGAACCGTCAAAGTACTTCTTCCATGGATACTCAGTTAGATGCATGATTGTTTCATCATGGAATTCAATCTTTAAAGGTTTATCATCCTAGAGTGGTGAATCATCTAATTGATCTGCAAGCATCTGTCCTTTAATAGCTCTCCTTTCTACGTATTCAATGTTAAACTCACTCAAAATCAGGACCCATTTTGCCAAATGTCCTGTTAACGTTGTTCTGCTTAGGAGATATTTTAAAGGATCTATCTTAGCAATGAGCCTTACTGTATGTGACAACATGTAGTGTCTATATTTTTGTGATGCGAAGACGACTGCTAAGCATGCTTTCTCAATAATGTTGTTAATGAGCTCATAGGTGACTAGTGTTCTACTAATATAGTAGATAGCTTTTTCTTTCTTTGTTTCATCCTCTTGTGCTAGCAATACTCCTAAGGATGTAGCTGTAGCTGAAATGTATAGGAGTAATGGCTTCCCATGAATAGGTACCATAAGAATAGGAGGAGTAGCCAGGTATCCTTTCAATTCTCTGAAGTTAGCTTCATAGTGCTCATCCCATTGGAAAGTGACCCCTTTGTGTAGTAGTTTGGTAAAGGGTTGTGCCCTATCTGCAAGTTGGGACATGAATCTCCTGATCGACTGGAGTCTCCCTTGTATTGTCCTCATTTGACTGATGTTGCATGGAGGATCCATCTCTAGTATAGCCTTAAATTTAGCGGGGTCTACCTCAATTCCTTTTGCTGAGACAATGAACCCTAGGAGCTTCCTTGATTGGACCCCAAAGGCACACTTCTTTAGGTTGAGCCTGAGTTGGAACTGCTCCATACAATCCAATATCTTTCTTAAGTCATCAATGTGAGTATGTCTTTCTTTGGATTTAGCCAAGGTATCATCTACGCAATCTTCCATGTTTTTATGCACCGTGTCATGGAATATAGTAGTCATTTCTCTTTGATATGTTGTGCCTGCATTCTTTAGCCCAAATGACATGATGTTCCAGCAAAAGGTGCCCCATGCGCATGTGAATGCAGTTTTCTCTTGATCCTCAAGGGCAATTTTGATTTGATTATAGCCCGAGAATCCATCCATCAATGAATACATCTGGTAGCCTACTGTGAGGTCTATGATCATGTCAATGTTAGGTAGTGCAAATTCATCTTTCAGACATGCTTTATTTAAGTCTCTGAAGTCCGTACAGATCCTGATAGATTTATCAGATTTAGACACGGGAACCACATTAGATATCCATCTTGCGTAGGTAATGACTCTGATAAATCTAGCTTTCAACAATTTCTCTAGCTCTGCCTTTACCAGTAATGCAACATGAGGATGCATCTTTCCAAGTTTTTGTTTCACGGGCTTGATCCCGGGAGCTATAGATAAGTGGTACATGATTAGATTAGGATCTAGTCCAGGCATATCTGTATAAGACCATGCGAAGTTGATTTTCTTTTCCCTTAGGAACTTTGTGAACTGTGTCTTCTCTTCTTCTGACAAAGATTGTGCAAGGTGTACTACTTGAGGATCTTCAATGGTGCCCAAATTTACTGGTTGTGTTGGTTCAATCAGAACTGAAGACCTTTCCTGAAAGTGTTTAGGGAGGATATCAAGAATCTCATCCTTTGGCGCCTCTGGGAGGTTTTCACCATTGGATAAGTCTATTATTTTTACTATTTTAGGATCTGATACTGTCGCAACATGGTTTTCACTGTCAATCCCCTTTTTCTTTTTCTTTTTCAGTTTTTGACTGAGAAACCTGATATCCTCCTGTGACATGTTCTCGCTCCTTGCATTGATGGAAGAAGGGTAAGGTTCACAAGCATTGAGATAGAAAGCTAGGGTATAGTCATTGGGAAAGTCAAGGATAGGCGTAGGGTTTATGTTAGTCCAATCAATGAGGTATGGGTGTATCAAAGACAAAGGAATCAGACTCTGGGAAGGACAAAATCACGTTAACATCAAGACCATTAACCGACATGACATGTTCTGTTAAGTTAATTTCCTCAATGTTTAGATCAATAAGAGTTAAATCATCATAAAAAGGGTCATTGTTAGTCATATGTGGATCAAACTCTAGTGACTCGTCAATAGAACTATTATCTTCATCTCTTTGTAAATGAAGGCTTCTTTCTTGTCACCTTAGAACTTCTTCCAGGCTTAGAAAAGCACCAGTCTCTCCATCCCTGACAAGGAGAAGGAATTCTTCTTCTGCTTCAGCATTATCAGTGTTGTTGGGAGTAGTGTTAGACTGTTCACGAGGAGCTGAGGGAGCCGCAAACATGTGAATTGTATCTATTCCAATATCTTTAGTGGCGACAAATAGCTCATCCCATTCATAATCATGAGAGTCAGTGACCTCATCATCATATTTGTTTAAGTATTCAACAATGGTTATTTGATGTACCTGATTAGCTACCTGTGGATCAAAGTGTGGTAGATCAAGAATATGTGAAACCATGACTAATTTCCCCCAATTAGGATGTAATTCCTATCGTCGGGGTGTGCTTTCCGTAGCTATTTCTATCAATGGCATTTCTAAATCATCTGTTGTTGAGTCTCCTACCTCTTGAATGGGAGGTTGTGTTAACAAAGGGGTGCGAAGATCTCAAGGTAAATCAAAGCTGGGTACATAGTGCTCTCCTTGATAGTTGGGATTCTCGGTGCCAACATGTAATAACCTTTTATATGACCATTGCTCTAGTTCATCTGTTTGATCACTTCCTTTGTCTGAGGTTGGGCTGTCTTTTGAAGCAGGTTTATTAGTCTTAGTATTAAAACTTAGTCCTATTTTGTCTCTGGTATTCTGGAACTCTATGGGTATAGGCTCAATAAGCCCTTGTCCTGTGTCGTTTAGAGGTCGCTTTCCTTTGTATCCCATCTGTTTGAGGAAATCATATCCCTTTCCATACTTTTCTGGGGATATCTCTACATGTTTGACCTCAGCTTCCACCGACTCTCCTTTGTAAAGCCAATCCAAGACTGCTTGTTCTTTTGTGTTATCTAAAGAAGATGTGGACGCCTTTATCATGCCAGTTGCTTTATGTACTTATGGCTCCTTGGATGCAGTAGGTGTGAATGTTGAGGAAGGTTTTCCATAGGGTCTTGGTGATACCAAAAGTTCTGTCAATGATGGAGTCAGGTCCAATTTGTACTCTCCCATACCTGTTTCTTCAAGTTTTAAGGTTTTGCCAAAACTCTTCATAACCATGTCCTTGGTAGTTTAAGGAGTAATCACATCCATAGCCTCTTTGTTATGCGGGATCATACTACCTGCTTTGATATTATTACAAGTATAGTTAGCATCTGCAGGAATTGTCACTTCCACCCCATTATGTGGGAACTTTATACACTAGTGGTAAGTGGATGGCACAACTTGCATTTCGTGAATCCATGGTCTTCCCAACAGTATATTGTAGGCTAGGGGTAGATCCAGAACTTGACATACGACATTCCTTTCAATTGGTCTGACTTTAATAGGCAGAGTAATAAGACCTTTAGAGGATCTTTCTTTCTCATCATAAGCTTTGATGGTTATCTTACTTCTAGAGTCAATGGTCTGTTCTGGAAGACCTAGTTTCTTGATCAGATTAAGTGTATAAATATTCAATCTTGCGCCTCCATCTATCAACATGCGTCTAACACGAGATTTATGAATAAGGACTTCGATATGGAGGGGTTGATTATGTGGATGTGTTAATGACTTATCACCCTCTTCAGAATGGAGAGGTAATGTGGTGCTAAGATGTGATTGACCATCGCTTGGAATTTGTCTATATCAATATCCTTTAGGATGTTAGCAGCATGTAGAGCTTGTTCTAGGATTTACCTATGTACTGTGGATATCTTGAGAAACTCAAAAATGGAAATTTTGGCAGAGGTTTGTTGTAATTGGTCTACCAAGTCATACTTTTCTCAAGAAATAGTAACCACATGTTTTGATGTTGGTTTAGGGATAGTAATGATAGGAACCTTGGATGTTGATGCTGGTTTCAGGGAAGAATTGGGTCCTTTGATCGTGACCTGTGCTTGGCTCTGAGTTATTGCATTTGAGTGGAATGAAACACCTTTGATTGTGACCACATTGATTGATTCTATTTTAACGTCTAACATATTGATCACATTGTCATTGTTGGAATAGGTGTAGTTCACTTCATTACTCTTCCCTTTAGATGTTTCCCCTTCGTCGTAATTAGGAAATGGTTTATTGAATGTTGTATGATCCTCATTGGTAGTGTGTCCGTCTACTTTGATCTTACCATATTCAATGAGGTCTTGAATGACATGTTTAAGTTTAAGGCAATTATTAGTTTTGTGTCCCTTGTTTTTGTGGAAGCCACAATAGGAATTATCATCCCACCATCTTGGTTTGACCATTGGTTCCCACGGTTTTGAATCAGGAATTGTGAGAAGCTTGTTATCCAATAGAGTCTTCAAAATGGTCTTGAGAGGTTCTCCCAAAGGAGTGAATGTTCTTTGGGGTTTTGAAGTCCATGACCGTCCTTTACCATTATCATTGTTTGTTTTGGGTATGGGGGTCGTGACCTTGGTGGCTTTGCTTTCCTGCATGCTATTAGTCAGATTGAACACCTCAGGTTTAGGGTTAATGTTAGAGGCGTCAACTACTTCATCATTGACAACATTCTTGTTTTGCTTCCACCAATTAG
Organism: Thuja plicata; assembly: GCA_018584345.1. Classification (NCBI taxonomy): domain Eukaryota; kingdom Viridiplantae; phylum Streptophyta; class Pinopsida; order Cupressales; family Cupressaceae; genus Thuja; species Thuja plicata. The sequence continues at coordinate 1,639,362 of MU228201.1, read as the reverse complement.
GCTTGGAGTTGGAGTTGTTGGTTTTGTTTTCATTTTGAAGGGTCATCTCCCCCCTTTTGACCATGTCTTCCTCGATACGGAGGGCATTCTTAATCATTCTGTCGAAGCTTGGTGAGTCTTGCATTTGTAATGCATAGTTCAATTCAGGCACCAGGTTATTAATGAATATTTCCATCTTCTTTGATTCGGGAATGGCCCTTGAATATCATGTAAAGATCTTCCTCCATCTTTGTAGGAAGTGTGTAAATGATTCACTAGTCTTCTGGTTAGTATTACATAGATCCATCATGGTCACATCATGCTATATGTTATAGGAGTAATGTTGGATAAAGCATTGAATTAGCTCCTCAAATGTTTTGACCTTAGGGTTCAACTTTGAGAACCACTCCATGGCATTACCTCCTAGACTTTCCAGAAATAGTCGCATGAGGTAGGTAGGTTTGTGCATGTATTCTATGCTTAGAGCACAGAATTCCCTTACATGATCGTGTGGGTCAGTTTCTCCTATGTACTTTTCATACTTTGGTCTTATTGTATTAGGAGGAAATGGGACCATAGTAATACTTTTATCAAAGGGGAATGTACAAATGGAGTCTAAAGAGTATGGTGATTCCAGTTTAGCTTTCTCTTGTTTGAGATTTGTAAGCTCTGTTTGCATTAACGTTAGCTGTTTGGCAAGAATAGATATAGGAGTCGGTACTTCCTTTTCTTTGAGTTGTTCCACATCGTAATCCTTAGGTAATTTGACACCCGTGGATGCTAGATGGAGGAAGTATTTCTCTCTATCCTCGTCAATCATCTTTTCCATTATTTTATGGAACCTCTTGCTCTGTTTGAGTTTTTCATATTCTTCTTCAGTGATTTTGTTCTCACTACCAGACTCAAATAAAGGACGGTCGAATGTGGGTTCTTCTTCCTCATTAGTATCTTTGGGTTTTTGGTGTTTTCCATTGTTATATTCCTCAAAAGCCTCACTCCATCTACGAGTGTCGCTATCCATTTGTGGAGAGTCTAGATCAAGTAGGGAACTATGAGATGTTTCTCCTTGAAAGTGTGGTGTTTTAGGAGGCACTTTTGATCCTTTAGACGTGTACGTGTTGCATCTTGTGTTAACCATGAAGTTGTATCCTAACTTTCATCAACATTTCCCAATAACATCGGGTAGGGTCTTGAACCATTCAAGTGAGTGTGTCTAGGTGGAGGTATCATTCAAGTTTTGGTGGAAGTAAATGATTCCAGCGTCAGAGGGTTAGAATGCCCTAATAGTGAGTTGGGAATCAAGTGTTTGTAAGAAGTGGATAGACCACACGTATTGAGATAGATTATGAGAAATTGACAGGACATGCAAGGTGGACATCTAAAAAAGTGCTTTTGATATAACGACAGGGAGACCAGAAAAGACAACATGGATAGTATAGAGATCCAAAAGGGTATCCAAATCAACTGAGACTTTCTAAGAAATTATTTTGCAAGTGCTCACTGTCTTAGATGCGAGTTCGCAGATGCGATCCTAGAAATACTGGATGCGAGCTACTGATGACCCTAGATACGAGCTTATGTACTAGATGCGACTATGTGCTGACTAGATGTGATCTAGGATACCAGATGTGAGCCTAAATACTGCATGTGATTTGGGAAATCTAGGATGCAATTTTATGATGTCCCTGTCAGTTTTAATCAGTTTTGAAAAGTTCATCTTGGAAGTGCGCAAAGTTCGTCTGACTTGCAGTTTGATTTCTGAGACCTGTTGGTGAGTGAAAAACACATGTGTTGATCCAGGATTGAATTTTGTTGTGTGTTTGAAGATGTTATCTTTTTAATGATTTTTCAAACATGTCAAACAGATTTGTATTGTTAGGAGGGTGAAATAGACACATCTTTTTCCTATTTTATAGGTGGAGGATGAAAATCTTTGCTCATTGACTTAGGCACACACTCAAATGCTAATCAGAATACAATCATCACCAAACACACAATGACTCCAGTCATGATCTTGTATTAGCCGACTCCAAACGCAAGTGAGGGCACGATATGACGAGTGTCTTGGGGCAATTACTTTTTGTCTTGCACAAAGATTATCACCCTTTCGGGGGTGAATCAAGAATTCTTTTAGTTGAAATGTTGTCTATTATTGGGCAATCCATTCTAAATTGTCCCCCATAGAATTGCACAAGGAGTACCTGAATATGTGTAGTCTCGCAAGAAAGATTCAAGTGGCTTTTCTCTACACATACCCAAGCATGTTCAAGGAATGATGTCGAAATTCCATGAACAAAACTGGCTCCATCTTTTGAGGCTTTATCCTATGAGGAAGCAACTATTTATAGTGAGTTGGAAGGGTTGGCGTAAAACTTGTCATCACTTGGGTCATTCTCGAGAGATTTTTTCCTCAACCGGCAGGCCCTCTACTATTAAATATGCATACAAAGGATTGGCGAGCATAGGACGTCTAGATTTATGATTCTTCTGAGGAAGAAGAGCATACTCTCCTAATCTATGCCATTTTCTCCTAAAATAGATTCAAACAAAAATTCATTCCCTCAAGCAATGTTGTGCTCGATTTAAAGTCTTCCTATTTAATGGAAAACAAAATGCTTTGAAGGGAAAGTTTTCTTGTTTAATTAGTCTACAATCTTTAAATGAGTAGCTTGTTCAATTTTTGATCCAAAATTAGACGATGAAACTTGTTCAATTTGCCCACAATTTTAAGTGCTTTGATTGGTTCAATTATTGATTCCAAGAGTAATTATACGATGAGAATTTGCTTGTTCAGTTATCTCCAAATTCTTTTCAACCCATAAACTGAGGTGTGAGTTTCTGATTTTCCTACAAAGGAAAAGAGCATAGTCCTCTAGTCAGTTTAGTGGTAGATTGGAAAATGTTATTAGTATGGAAAGCAAGTAAATAGAGGTCAAGATGGGGGGGGGGGGGTAGCAACCTGAAAAACNTTTTCCTACAAAGGAAAAGAGCATAGTCCTCTAGTCAGTTTAGTGGTAGATTGGAAAATGTTATTAGTATGGAAAGCAAGTAAATAGAGGTCAAGATGGGGGGGGGGGGTTAGCAACCTGAAAAACCAAGTTAGTATCCTTTGCTTCAACTTTCACGAAAAAAACCTTCAATAACAACCTGCAAATAATCGTTAGGTTGCAAAAATGTCAACAACACAAATGGTCAAGATGTTAGGGTCAGGCAAACGAAGTGTGCAAATTTTCTAACCAGATGCGAGCCTAAAATAACTGGAAGCGATACCTTTTACTAGATGCGACTCCTTTCACCAGATGCGACAGTATGTTCACCAGATGCGATCTCAAACCAGAAATGATTCGGGAAATCCCGGATGCAAGCCTCATTTTTTGCGGTGCGACAATGTATCCCATATGCGATTCCTTATCACCCAAAATGACTCTGGACCTGAAAACTGGGCAGATAGATTAGTGGAAAATGATGTCAAAATGAGGTCAAATCTTGATTCGAGCCCCACAGTGGGTGCCATAAATGTGTGTGTGATTTTTGTACCTATTTAAGAAAGACACAACACTTCAATAGATCATTGCATTAGCTAAAAAGGGGTTAGATGAGCATATAAAACCACTAATATCGACCTATTGCTTTCTAACTAAGAAGAGTGTGATTAATAACATAATAGCCCTCAGATTATGCTACTATCAGTGACATATATGACTTAGCATGAAAGATTTGAACTAAAACAAGCTATTTAATCATTAAGCAATGCATTATAGCTCTAAAAATGGAGATAATAACAATGACTAAACATGAAAAGCTAAATGAAACATGAATCTAAATGAATCCTAGCAGCATAAAAATACATTTTCAAAATGAGATGAAGGCTCATTTGTGCTCAAAAACCCCTTCTATTTATAGAAGAATGAGAAGAGACAGGGGGGACAAGGTGCATTAATGAGTTGAAAATCTCATTAATGGTGTGTAAGAGCAATAAATTCCTTGGGCATTCAATAGGCATGGGGGAGACACGGGCTTAAGAATCTGCATTAATGAGAGCCTTAAAGAAGCATGGGAATGGTGTAAGAGAGTGGCTTGAGAAAGTGGACTTGAGGAAGGAATCTTGAGATTCCTTGACTTCCTCAAGTGGGTTGAGTTGTTAATCATTCCTTAATGGAATGTGACAACATTAGGAGGTGGGTTAGGATGAAATTAGGATTATAACTAGATTAGCATGGGGGGAATAGGTTGGGATGGGTTAGAACCCAGGGTAGAAGTGGTTGAGATAGGTTAGGTTGGGGTTTAGGGGAATATAAATGAAATGAATTATTTGACATAATTCATTTAAATATATAGGATTTAATTATTTAAGCATTTTATTGCTTTTTTAATAATTAAGGGGACTATAGCCATTTTAATTAAATTAATTAGGCTAGGGGAATGGGTTCTTTTGCAATTGAGCAATTGATTTAGGGATTATTTAATTCCTTTATGATTAAATACTATAGCCATGTTTGATTTTGATTTAATTGGTTTGAATTGATTTGAATTGTATGACTATAATAGTTAATATAATTTAGTGATAAAAATCACCTAGGACATTAAATTTGATTTATGATGAATTATGCCAACGTAACATTGTCATGACATAATTGGGGGTATGATCACACTTAGGGCAAATAGGGTCTATAGTTGGAACATACCAAATCCAGGTGGTTACAACTACTTCATGTATTGCTACTTCTAGTTCCAATTGACTATTTGAAGGAAGGAATCTTCCACAAGTATCCCTCCTTCAATGCATACAACAATGAAGAACTTAAAATTCCCACTGCCTTATACAATGTTAGTAAAGTAGGGTACTCCAAAATATAACTCCTAAATCTATTCTATTGAGCAAAACAACTATACTTAAGAAAATTACAAGCAATTAAAACATAAATGATGATTCAACACCATCCCTGATAACAATGCCAAAAATGTAGAGTTCCATTAACCATTTATTAAGTAGCTAGTTAGCCTTTGATCTCTAAGTAAATTCTATACTTGAGTAACCTTTCTTGGTAATGGTTCAAATTTGATTCATCAATTGAGGGTCGTAAGCTTGAAATGGATTAGCATGGTTTAAGCATCATCATTTCATTTTAACCACTATCTAATTACTGGAATAGAAAGTACAACAAAGTAACTACTCATTAACCTTGAAAACCACACTTAATCTAATTTTTAGAATAACATGCAATTTTGCAATAGTTTATTCACTATCCTAATAATAAATAGATTTGAAACACTATATGCATTAACTAGGAGTGAACTATTTACACCTACAAGAATTAATCCACCAACATTATTCAAAGCTACTAAACACAATCATATAACTTAAATAGTAAGCTTCAATATATTCTAGAAAAAAGAATTATCAAATTACTACACTATAATGCATAAGGAAAATAAGGAAGAGATATACCTCAAGTGGACCCCCTTGAGATAACTCTAATTACACTCAACATGAGAAAATAAGTTTATTAACACTCATTCTATTCATGAATTCATTTTGAGCAAACATAGTTGCTCATAATTGTCTATAGTAATAATCTATTATCCAGAACAACATTATTACATCCATGTGAAGGTTATAATAAATAAAGATCACAAGGTTGAAAGATTCAACCACACATGTGTTCTCTATCTCACAATCTAGGAGAATATTTACTATCAATAAAGACACCACACTTATAAGAAAGAGTCTTAATATACTTACAACTCTTGGGTCAATTATGAGTATATTAACTAATTCTACACTTGTCATTTAGAAGTAACAAGTTATTATATTCCATTAACAAAATTTAGAATAAGTATTCAAAGTTCTTCTTCAACGGAATGTTGATACATATATTTTGAGTTTGGAAGATTATTTCAACACTTGACCAATCATTAGCTACAAGAAGTTACACGACTTCTAGCTACAAGAATTGCGGTAGTCTACTCCATAACATGTTGCAAAAGCCAGTTAGGAAGTGAACAACCATATATATAACATTTAATCTTATTTCTATCACATTTTAATCCACAAATTGCCATATATGGGTGATACCACAATAGTGGGTTACACTTTTTTGGAGGAAGAAATTCTTCACAAAATCCGTGAGGTGAGAAATTTAGTCGGTTACTTTCGATAGAAAGTACCCAATTATTTTGATCGAAACTACCTTTTTTGCCTAGTTTCGATCGAAACTAACCTAACTAACCTAGTTTCTATCGAAACTAAGCTAGTTTCGATTGAAACTAACCAGTGAAAATTTTGGTGGGTTTGAACCCATGCTGGCATTAAACTAAGAAAGTACTTTCTATTGAAAGTCTCTGAATAGAGGCCATTTCCAAAGGCTAACAAAAATCTGCAATTTTCATGGCTTCGGGGTTCAAGCGCTTTACTCAAATGGAAGAATATGGAGACGTCCTTTTGCATCGCACAAGTGCTCTGAACTAGATTTCTAACGAATATAGATTTGACAATTTTTGAAATCATTAGGTCTATGTATTTTGACGTGCATCGACCGTAGGTTTTTTATCAAATATAAACTTCCAGGTTTGACATTCAATGAAAAATAGTTGAAAATAGAAATTTTTTTTTGAAAAATAACAGTGCCCTCCGGCTTCGAGTCTTCTTTCTACCCAAATTTTTTCTTTTGAATTTTGATAAATACACAACAAGTTAGCAACTACGCAGTCAAGGTATGTCAAAATTACGGTTGACTCTACTTCAAACGTTTGTAAAATATGCAATAATCATGATAATGTCGTCAAACCAATTGCATGCCTTCCATATGGATGTTACAAAACCAAATTCGAAAGAAGCGCATTGATATCTATTTTAGAAAAAAAGTTATGTTGTATGAAGTCATTGTACCTTTTTGAAAATGACGTTTTCAGAAACATAGCAGTTTTAGTGGGAGAAAAAAAACCATTAAAATCAATTCAAAAAAAAATAAAAAAATAAATTTAGAATCTAGACAGAAAATCCTAAAAGACTCTAGTTTACTTCATCTTCCGGTTTCAAACAGTTTAACGACAATATGCATTCGAATGTGAAAGTTTTTCTCAAAATGTAGACTTCAATGTCCATTTAGGCAAAAAGGTGTAACCCACTATTGTGGTATCACCCATATAACCATAGCTTAAACTACACACACATATACACATACACACATACATATATAGATATACATATTTATGTACATACATACATATATACATACATACACATGTGTATATATATATATATATATATATATATATATACACACACACAGACATCTACATATAGGGTATTATAGCATGAAAGTCTTCTTAAAACATATGAAAATACCAAGTCTTGATCACAAAAGACATAACTATACTGACCAACGAAGTTTAAGATAAAAATATAAAGTTATACAAATAGTACCAAAAAACCCACTCATAAACTACCTCATTCAATTGAAGGTTAATTATATCCCTAAGGAGGTCAACTTCCTTCAACAACCTAGACAACTCCTTCACCACCTTTTCTATTCTTGTTCTATTTGGGTGATGTCTATTATCCTTATTGAAGATAACTAGCTTTGTGCTTTGAACCTTTTTGTGAAAATCTGAATCTCCAATATTGGGGATATTAACTTCTGTCCCTGATTCATATAGAATCTATTTTCCTTTATCTTGAGTGCCAACTAAAGAAAAATTGACTGGGGGTGTTAACGATGAGAGAATTTTGATCAAAACAATGCATTTGGAAGCTAGGCCCTAGTATGCATCTACTACCTCTAGGGTTGTCATCAAAATTGGCAATTTGAGTCCATTTTCCTTTCTTTGATATAATCTCCAAGGAGGGTAGGGTTTTCAAATTATGATAAATGTTGACATAGATTGTTAGAAATGCCTCTAATTTTCTAAAAATAAAATTTTCCTCAAGACCAATAAAGGATCCTATGTCATTCCCAATCTTCTCTAATGCCCGCATTCCCCAATAAATAGAGGGTAGATTTTCCATTTTAATCCATCCAGGGGTTTTGATTGGAGAATGATTGTCTGGATTGAAATTGGGTTCCAACCGATGCAATAGAAACTAAAATCTTCAAAGAAGAGGGGATTTCCATAAAGAATTTCTCTTTCTATAAATCTATTAACACAATCAACAATAAAAAAACTGTGGCCTATGAGTTTGATGCTTACCCGCTCTGCAAAGGAGTTCATCCACCACTCCATTAGATTCTCCATGAGACATTCTACTCCACACCACTTGACAAACAATGTGAACACTAAAGATGATCCCAAATTGGGTTGAGGATGTTGGAATTAATAACCATTGCTTTGACTACCATTTGTGCCATAGATTCATCCCTTTTTCTCTAGACTTTATTGCTTTGCCGATTCCTCCCATACCTATCCATCCAAGACTCCTAATTCATGTTAAAATTTTGATTTTTGGTCCTTAGATTCGTCCAACCTCTCTTGAATCCACTAACCCTTCCATTGTCAATTCCATCAACTCATTTTCCTTCATTCAGTCTTGCTACCCATCCCCTATTTTTGAGTGGAATTCGATTAGCCCCTATCGCAAATGAAGTAATCAAATTCAGGGTGATCCGAAAAATCCCTGGGAAACATTTTGCTTGTTCCTTGCTAGTCTATTGTCTTCCATTTGATCATGATTCACCTCACATCTCCATGGCCACCAAGGTTGTCTACCCGAGTTGCGAAAATTCATAGACATATATTATTTTCTCTTTACCAACACCATTATTCTTCTAGAATAATAATATTATTATATAATTATAATATAATAATAGAATATTTTTAAAGTGGAATAATAAATAAATATGATATCTTTTACTTATATTTCTATAAAATAAGTATGCTAGTTGATATGAAATATTCCAATAGCATAAACATTAGTATTCTAATGTTTGTATACACAAAAATAATATTTGTCACTACGACAAAATATTTGTGTAAATGAACATGTTACTTTATTAAATGAACATCTTATTTATAAATGACACACTTATAATGAAGAGTGATAATATTTTATTTGAAAAATATATTTATATTTTTTTTATAACATTCACCTTTATTCAGATATGAATCTATTATTTGATTTTTTTAAATATTTATTTATTTAATAAGATATAACAATTATGTACAAGAGAATATTATAAACACAAATGTCTCTACAAGGTCACTTTAATCATAAAAGGTAAAACTGAATTCAAATCTTCTCCCCAAAAAAATATAAATATATATATAAAATCAGCCTTTACAATTTTTATTTTTCATTTTTTTTAACGTGGGAGCAGGATGGATCAGGAGAATAGAACCCTGAGCTTCACCACAGGAACACTGTCTTTAATCTATTTCAATTAAAAAAGACAGTGAAGTACAATCTATGGAAGTTTGAGGGCGGATCAGAGATTACCAAGTAAGCAACAAGGGCTATCCCTTCCATTCCTTGGGCGGCATAGATAATCCATTCTAGTCTTCGAAGCTCCCTCCCAAATCGCCATTGACAATTAACTTTAATTGATGTTAAAAAAGATTAATGCGCATCTTCTCAAATCGTTGTTTGGTGCCACTCCCTGAAATTTGAAATTTGAACGCCCTCTGGCAAGCTTTGTTAGATTTGAAAATGGCAACTTCATCCTCTCTGTCTGAGTATTTGAAAAAATACACATCTGAAGGAAAACCCAAATCTATCAAGAAAAAAAAGTCGAAACCCTCCGTTAATGTGGGTGGTGTTCGTATAGTGGATGAAGACGCTGCGTGGCAAGCTGAAATTAAGGACGACTCTAACCACGAGGACTCTCCAGGTTATTTGCTTGCCCTCGTGAATTTCGCTCATCCTTGTTTTTCAGTGTAGAATGATTTGAGCTGAAGCTTTTCTGTCGCAGATGACAGACCTCAGGTGACAGAAGACATTGAGGTGAAGAGGATGAAGAGAATGGAAGAATTGAAGATGCATCGCCCTTATCTCACTGTAGCTGATGATGGTAGTGGATGGAGAACCGTTTCTCAACCAAACAAGCCTGGTAAGCCTCACAAAACAATCAATAAGTTTTGTCTTTTATTTAGAGTATAAACATCCCAATAAACTTGTAGCATGAACCTCCTTCCGCCAAGAGTTAGGCTCCGTTTGTTTGCTGGAAGATGGCTGGAAGATGAAAACGGGAAGATGTATTTTTGTACGGCGAAATTCTCATTTTGGACCAAACAAAAATACATCTTCCCGTTTTCATCTTCCAGCCATCTTCCAGCAAACAAACGGGGCCTTAAGGATTGATGAATCAAAATTTGGTGAAGTTGAATGGCTAATAAATAGACTAACAGGACACCACAGGAATAATGGGACGGGACTGTGCTCCCGGTGATTTTGGTGCAATGAATGAATAAGTTTTGATTTTCATAAAAACAGAGAATAAATTGAACATCTTAACAAGCTTGAAGCTGTCGAATACCAATCTAAAGTCGTTTCGTAATTTTATTTAGCAATTGTTCTCTTTCTACGTAGGCTGTGGTTTTTGAGACTAGGAGGTAATTTCTGTTAGCAAATCTTTCTCATTAGCTATTTTCTATTCCATTCCGCTGGCTCAGTTTTGGGCCAGTTTGAAGCTCTTCATGCAGTAATGGTATTTATTGTCATTCTTTTTCATTGCAGAGTTACAGTCAGATGATTTCATTTTAAAAGAACAGGGCTCTACAGATCCTCTTTTGTCTTTACCAAATAAATTTCATGGAAGTGTTGATCAGAGGGATGCACACCATACGGGAAAACCGTCCAACCATGAACGTGATGATTTCTCGTCTGAATTGAATGTTAATGATTCTAATTTTTTGCCACAAAAGAAGGTTCAACATGATTCTCCCGACATATCTGCTCCTCAGAAGGTATGGACCGAGACTCCAGATTTGTTGCCTTCAATAGAACGCCAAAGAGACTTTGGTTCCTTACATCCATTGCCTAAAAAAAAGGTTCGACATGATTCCCCTGATCAATCTCCCCGACAAAAGTTCTCCACCAAGTCTCCGGATTTGTCATCTCCAAGGCGGCACCAAAAGGATGTTAATTCAGATAGATTGGCACAAATGAAGTTTCAGAATGACTCTCCTGATCAATCTCCCACAGGAAAGTTCTCCACCATGTCTCCAGATTTGTCACCTCCAAGGCGGCACCAAAAGGATGTTAATTCAGATAGATTGGCACAAATGAAATTTCAAAATGACTCTCCTGATCAATCTCCCAAAAGAAAGTTCTACACCAAGTCTCCAGATTTGTCACCTCCAAGGCGGCGCCAAAAGGATGTTGGTTTCTCTGGACCGGTTTCACAAATGAAGGTTCGACATGATTCTCCTGACTTATATCACACACAGAAGACTCTGAATAAATCTCCAGATTTGTCACCTCCAAGAAAGCGCCAGAAGGATGTTGGTTCCCTGGATTGTCCGCCACAAATGAATCTTAGGCATGATTCCCCTGATCAGTTGCCCCAACGAAAGGTTTGGACCAAGCCAGTAGATTTGTCACCTCCAAGAAGGCGCCAAAAGAATGTTGTCTTGTCAGATTCATTTCCACAATCCAAGACTCGACATGATTCTCCTGATGGAAATGATTCTTCCTTTCAGCATCATTCTCAGGCTAGAAATGCACATGTCAAAGATCATGATTTTTCGCCACCAAGAAGGATACACCACAATTCTTCTAGAAGAGCTGGTGATTCTCCCACAAAAAGACAGACCGTTCCTTCTAGTGGAACTGCTCACGAAACTTTGTCAGAGAGACGTGTGATGAATAATACCAAAAGAAAAGAAATAATGGGTGATGGAACCGGTGCTGGATTACGCACTGGACAAGATCTTAAAATGGAAATTGATCAAAAGAAAAGAGAGGAGTCCCAAAGGTTCTCTCTCTCTCTCTCTCTCTCCCCACACATTGAATTCTTATAAATTATGAATTTGTGACATATAAGGCTTGTGTAAAAGCTTATGCATAAATCTCAAGCGTAATGTTGTTTCTAAACTAGTGGCTCAATTATCTAATTTGCCTTCTGTGTTTTTGTCTAAAAAACTGTTTTGAAAGAGTTAATGATTTTTTCGTCTTTGCATGAGACTCGCTCTAGTTCAGTAGGTTTTTGCTTTTGAAGGATTTGTTACCTCCCTTGAAGATGTTGACGTAGGGCTGTAATATGACAATCTTTTTTAGTTAAATATCACTACATGTGAACCTGCAGCTCTTTAGCAATTTTTTATTTATGTAAGTTGGATTTGCTCCCTCATTGTGGAGTTATCTCTTATAAGACTAACTGATATCAATTTCTCTGCCCTTTTGTCACTTTTATGATTTATCAATACATGACTTATGAGTGGTGCTACAGCCTCTGGAGCCCTAACTGATTTGTTTGATGCTAGAATGCTGTAATTAGATATGCCATTTTCATGCAGTGCATGAAAGTGTTTCAATTTGACTCCTTCATTGCATATGGTTGGTTGGATTCTTTCTTTTACTGCATACACCCGATTTTAATAATGATATTGGTTGAAATAAATTTCATGTTTTATAAGGAGACTGCTCATCAGCTTAGTACTGGGAATTTATTTTAAAAAATATAAACTGTTGAAAATCATATTTGTGCATATCTGGAAATCTTTAAACACAAAGTTGAATTTGCATTTTAGGTGAGACTGTGTTTCTGAAGATTTGAGTTGATGTTTCAATTGATTGGAATGAACTTTACCCCTTGCAGATTCTCAAAGATGGATTCTTCCCTAACTGGGCGTGGTGCTGAGACCATTTACCGTGATAAGAAAGGTAGAAAGTCTATCTTTTCCAGCACTATTTTTATCATTCATGTAAGAACTTATGTCCATCTAAAAATGTTGTTTGAGCGGGCAAATAATCTTAAAAGATTGGTTTATAGTGATTAACATTTGAAATGTGCCAAAATTTTGCATTTTTGGTGTTTGGATGATTTTTGAAAAAGTTATACGTCTGAAATGTGCTAATGCCCATTTTGTATATCACTATAGGTAGAAGACTAGAAGGCATGGAAGAACTATTGCAATTGCAACAGGGACAACCAAAGCCAGAGGTATTGGATTTTCTTTGCCGTAAAAGTTTCTAGCAGTAATGTTAACCAGTATTTCAAATAGGAAGTGTATGTGGCATTTTTAGTAGTATTGTCTGTTATAAACCAAAAGCTACTATTTTCCTGGAAGCATAGCAGTTGGAGAATTTGCATACTGAAATGTACTAATAAGTGATCAAAATTCAAGTAATTTTTTTTTCACAATTTTTTTTTCATCTGTATATCTTTTGGTTAAGAATTGCATAACTTCAAGAATAATTCCAGTACTGGTATCTCCTATTTTTTCAACCACATTCTGATTAGTCTGTTTAAGTTTACCTAACTGTTATCTAGTGACTTGGCCTTCCCGACTCTTTGATTGTTCAAAACCATGTCTTTGGTTTGATATCTTCAGCACATTATGGACATATCCCAGAGGTAGAAGCCCTTTGTAACTGGAGCACAGTCTAAGTGTAAGAAATTAGACATAATAAAATCCCATCAAAGAAACAACTTACTGGAAAAGTTAAGTATCTTAGTACACGTTCTAGCTCAACGTGTTTATCAACCATGATCCATTGGCTGGGTTTATTAATTACTAATTAGGTATTAAGGAGATAAATCATTAATACCTGGGATCCAGAAGTTTAAATTCATAGAATACACAGGTTCTTTTTCTTTTTCACTATCTATTTGTTTGTCTGCCAAGGCTAAGACTGTTTAAACAATATTTATTTCTGTCAAGACATGTAATGTCTACTTTTGGAATTATCCTATATTTTGCCCTAGAATCACAGACTCAATAAAAAAGGGAATAATATAGTTAGAGATATAACTTTACTCAAAGGATGTGAAGCAAGATAGATCCTTGTTGAGATTGTGCAATCATGTTAAACATTCATAAGAAGAATACAATACATAATATCAATTACTACTACTAGGTTTGAAGAACATATATTCATAATCATCTTAATCATTTAATAGCTATAATTTATTATTTAGGTTTAATCATAATGACCCGGATAAGGGAACACTATAGGGTGCCTGAAGCGACTCTCTACCCTAGGCCCAAGAGCGGATATACCTTCCCTCTTAGTCTCATGTGGCCTTTTGCCATCCATCCTTCATGAGGTGGTGTGCCTAGTGAGGAAACTTGTATCTGCTCTCCCTACTCGTGCCACCTTATTCACCGTTTATGATTGAGATCCCATTGAATCCATTCCAATAATCAACCATTGTTGAGGTTGTAGGGAAAGTCACAATAGGGTGTCCGGAGGGTCCTTCCCTTCTAAGCCCAAGGACAAGGCACTCCTTGCACCCCCTTGGCCTAATGTGATTATTTGTCACCACCATGAGGTGGCGTGCTTAGAAGAGAACCTCATAACAGTTTCTCCCTCCTTGTACTCCTTTCCTAACCTCATGGCTGGTTGCAGCAAATTGACAGATAGATTGGAAGTCTAGTCATTCCACATAATTGTCAATATCAATTTATTAAGGATTATTCATCAGAACATTACTACACATGTTATAGCCCACATATTAGCAATATGTAACACATACATATTTATGCATACCACAATTGAACAACAATGCTACAGCCTGCAATAAACAATGATTTATTGATCTGATAGCTTATATATGTGTGTGTGTGTGTGTACACACACATATATGCTAGGGGCCGATCTGCTTTCTAGGTGCTGCTGCTTGATTGATCTTTTCTTCTTTTATCTGATTAGTCCTTTATATATGTTTGACTGCTGCCCTTTCTTTCCTTCTGGTTCCCTCCATATATATCTCCCAATCATTTATGAAGGGTAACGTCCTTTGTAGACAGCCGCCTCTCCACGAATGGACACAACCATTCATAATTGCTGCCTCATTATTTTTTAGTTATTCCAACTAATCGCTAGTCATTGGTTACGCAAATACATAATAATAATAATTGCTGCTTCAGTTTTGGTAATAATTGCTGCTCCAGTCATTGTAAATGGTTGCTGTTAACAGGGATAATTGCATTGCTGTCTAATAATCCAACTGCTGCTCATTGGTTCTGATTTCTTTTGCTCTTCTAGGAAAAGTCGCAAAGTCTTGGGGTAAGACAATTTTTTCCTTATTAATATCTCTGTCATGGCAGGGATATGACAGTCTGCCATTTCTGAGATTGCTTCTACTCAAGCAAAAAATCGGGAACAGAGTGATTCAGCTGTACTACTCTAATACTATGTCAAGTTGTTAAGGGAGGTATTGGAAATTTGCTAGGTTTGTCATTTAGGACAAGTTATTCTTATCATTTGTAAATATAAAGACCATTTTGGATTCTCCCATTTTTGCACAGTATCTTAGATATTCCTTGCGTTATCATATATTTAGATAGAGATTAGAAGCATGACTCACATTTATGTAGTGTTCTATGAAGATGTTCCCTAGAGGAACCTTAGGGGCTATCTGGAGAGATTCTAAGTTGACATATTACGATTTTTACTGCGGAGATTGGTTGGATAATCTGTTTCTAGGTCTCGGCATTGTAACTACTAGATTTGCTCCTCCAAAAGCTTCATTTGTTTATTGTCCCTTCTTTTGATTTAAGATCTCCTTCATTGTATCTTGTTTTCTTGCTTGGATTTCCTTTTGCTTCTTTGTCGGGCATTGCCTCTATATTACATGCATGGTTTTTCTTTCCACATGTGTCTTGGATCCCAATTTTATTCGCACTTGTAACATAAGTTCTTTCTTTTAAGGCCCCTTTGGTTGCAAATTTGTCTGAGCTTCCACAGATCTTTGCACTTGAAGCACTTCTTCTCTTAGTGTTCTTTTTTTGCAAACATGTCCTTACTCCCATCGCCCTTTGCAATCAAAGCATAGATTTTTCTTCCAAAGTTCTTGTCAAGTGCTTTGAGAACAAGTAATTACAAACATGATATCGTGCAAGACCCAACACAATTATTACTATGACTTAGTCTCCATTAATATGATGGCTAATCATAATATGGGGGTCAGCCAAAGAAACATCACGTCACACGAATGACTAGAAGAGTCGGTGAATGATTGTGTAAGAGAACAACACATTGGTTGATTGTTCAACATCGAGTAATAATGACAATTTGAAGAATATTGACAAGTATTAATAAGCATACCCCAACTTGAATGATGACCCGACAATTGCTAGAAGACTAAGCCGCACCATGGAAAATTGTATGAAATGATATATGCGACCAAGAGGTAATACTCTGTTGAAAGGAGATACCAATATCGATGACAAGTCAGTGTTTATATTATCAGCGGGCATGAAGAATAATGACGATTAGTCCAATCATCACACCCAAGACAAATTCTATCCAACGAGATAGAAACATGCGCGATGGTTATTGATATCAATCAAGAGTGATATTGATACTCGAAGAACGACATCAATGTAAAAGGAAGATGGTTTGGTGTTATGGTAAACCGACGAGAGATGTAAACAAGATACGAATTGCAATAAATTGCGATTAGTCAGCGACAGGCCAAGGAGCATAAGGATGATTGAATTGGCATCGATTAGTATGATGACTAATCGTATGTTATATTAATGATTGTTCAAAATCATAAACAAAATGATTATGAATCATGACTATTTCAATCACACCTTTTCATCTTTTCCAATCGTACATATATTATGAAGGTCACATCATATGGAAACATCATTGAATATAGAGTATAGATTTGAGAATATAAAATATAAAAGTCCCTTGTGGATTGCTCTGTTTAGAGCAACCGATTGCCAAAAGCAATCAAAGGTGCAAGCATTTATATTTATATCAGAGACGACATCAACCTAGAAGTATAATCTGTTAAGTTTTTAGGATAGCTGCAAATGTAATATCACTCTATGTTGTATGTGTTTTTTAAATGCAACAATCTCTCTCATTTATATTGGGAATGAGGCTAGGAGAGACATGTCCCTTCATGGGACATGTCTATTCATTATTATTTATAGGAAAGGACATGCCTCTTCCCATTAATTATAATTTAACCAATCTTATAATGTTTCATCAATCAATTATTAATTGAGAATAATATAATATTCAATATTAAATTTTATATGATTAATAATAATACAACATATATATTATATTATTATTAATCATCATGTATTATATGTATTCTAATGATCATACGACTGAAGCTACAAACATTAACATAATCAATTCAAGATATATCAGAGACGACTTCATTGTCATTGCATAGAGATAAAGATTGATCATACACAACCTGTACAATATTCATTCATTATTTTACTCGATAATCTCTGTATTAGAGACAATATTGCCATTATATCAACCTGTATATCAGCGTGGATCAAATAGCACATATCAGAGACGTCATTTCACGTTATCGAACATACATTTCATTGCCATATCAGATACAACACTTGTGATTATTGTTATTCAATCATTCTAATTGATTGGAAGCGTATGCATTTGGAATTCATATCTATTTCCATTATATTTAGCGTATGCATTTGGAATTAATATCCATTTCCATTGTACTTAACATTTGCAATTCGAATTAAGTACCAAAATAAAGCATTTTATCATCATCAAATTTAGTTATACTTATAATCTTAAAATTAGCGAAATTCACTTAGTGTCTCAATTTAGATAAAAAGGGACATTACATTTTCCTCTAACATTGGGCTAAGGGTCAACTAGGTCTCTAGTTTTTGTATCCATGCATGGGCCGTGATTTTTCCCGTCCCATCAAAATTAGGGATGATCTTCCTACTTTAAGTTGTAAGTCTTGATTAGTTTGAATCCTCTCTTTTCTATGTTTCCTTCTTGCCTTGACCGCACTATATACCATGAATGGGAAGGACTTCTTGACTTTAGGGTCAAGCCTTGCGTATGCTTCAACAAGTTCGTTCATATTGGGATTGGGTGTGTTAAATCTCCTCATTTCCTCTTGATGGTGTTTCCCTAGTTAAGAAGGAAGGTCCATTAGTTCTTTATGTTGATTCTAAGGTGTTTCTATTGTCACTTTTAGATTGGCTAGGAGTGATATCTCTCTCATTCCTTTGGTTGGCTCTAAGAGTACTTATGGTGGCAGTTATGTTTTGTAGGGCTTGGGCTATTTGTTCCACAAAGGCCCTAAATTCTTGTTCCATTTGTGTACCCCTTGTGTTGTCTTTGCTTGTTGCAATTTTCTTCTTTTCCCTCTCTAGAGCCCTTAGAGCCCTTTGACTAAGTTGCATTAACTACTGTCCATCCCTCAGACTGGCAGGAACATTGCTTTGATACCACTTGTAATGTCCCTTTTTGGGATTACCCTATATTTTGCCTTAGAATCATAGATTCAATAAAATAGGGAACATAATATAGTTGGAGATATAAGTTTACCCAAAGGACGTGAAGCAAGAAAGATCCTTGTTGAGATCTTGCAATCATGTTAGGCAATCATAAGAAAAATAAAATACATAATATCAATTTTTACTTCTAGGGTTGGAGAACATATATTTATAGTCATCTTAATCACGTAATATCTATAATTTATTATTTAGGTTCAATCATAATGCTTGAATAAGGGATCCCCTATAGGGTGCTTGAAGCGACTCTCTATCCTAGGCCTAAGAGCAGTTTTTGCATCTCTCTTGGCCTCATGTGGCCTTTCTCTATCCATCCTTCATGAGGTAGTGTGCCTAGTGAGGACATTTGTATTTGCTATCCCTACTCGTGCCACCTTATTAACGTCTATGATTGAGATCCCATAGAATCCATTCCAATAATCAACCATTGTTGAGGTTGGGGGAAGTCACAATAGGGTGTCCGGAGTGTCCTTCCCTTCTAAGCCCAATGGTGGGGTACGCCTTGCACCCCCTGGCCTCATGGGACTATTCGTCACCACCATGAGGTGACATGTTTAGAAGAGTACCGCGTAATAGTTTCTCACTCCCACTCCTTTCCTAACGTCATGGTTGGTTGCAGCAAATTGACAAACAAATTGGAAGTCTAGTCATTCCACATAATTGTCAATATCAACTTATTAAGGATTATTCATCAAATACATTATTACACATTATATCCCATATATTAACAATATGTAATGCATACATATTTATGCATACCACATTGAACAGTATTCATATAGCTTGCAATAAGCTATTATTTTATTTATCTGATTGCTTATATATATATATATATCGTAGGGGTCGATTGTAATGTCCCCATTTTCACGAGCATTAGAGTTTGTTGGATTAGACTATCACTGGCCCTCGTAGGCTAAGGCAGATGGATAGAGGGTCTCTTTTGGCAGAGATCAGTGTGTTTTCTCTCTCAGAGCTTAGTATGGGTTCAGGTTTGGCCTTTGTTGGACTCAATTTGGTACACTTACTATTTATAGTAAGTCATCATTTCAAGGAGTCAGGGTTTCTATATATAGCAGGGCTCTTGGATGGGCCTCAGTTGCAGTGTTGATCTCCTTAATTTTCGATGGGCAAAATATGGAGTATTTAATGAGATGTTATCATTAAAGGCACTTTAATGATAATTAAATAATATAAGGTCAAATTATAAAGTTAAAAAGTCACTTTATATTCAATGGGGCCATGACCCTTCATTTAAGTGACTT
Source organism: Thuja plicata (assembly GCA_018584345.1). Classification (NCBI taxonomy): domain Eukaryota; kingdom Viridiplantae; phylum Streptophyta; class Pinopsida; order Cupressales; family Cupressaceae; genus Thuja; species Thuja plicata. The sequence goes on along the minus strand of MU228201.1, from coordinate 1,619,707 downwards.
AAAGTGCAATTAATGGGTTATATTTTAGAGGCCAAAATATTAAAGTATTTCATAAAGTTAATGTGCACACAAGTTATATTATTTTAAATGGTATTGAAATGCATTTATTATTCATGAAAATGAGCGCCCAAGTTTGAAGACTTATTATAAAGTTTTATTAAAAACCTAAAAGTGGATTTGGAAGTGGATTTAAATCTATTAAGGAGATTGGGGTTATAAAAAGGTCTCAAAAAGCAAATATATTCATTATGGAAGACATTTTAGATTTGTGCTTTTTGATATGAGAGCTGTGTGTAGAAATACACAAGGGTTTCAGTCTATTACAGCATTGGAGAACGAAACTCTTCAGTGTCTATGCAATTTTGAGGCTGTGGAATACCAGTTGAGATTATTGCTGAGTGTGGGCTTCATCCAGGAGTCCAATCTGAGCTTAACGGTGAAAGTTTTTCGCAAGTTCTTCAAGGGTTTGTTTGCGGCACTTTACCATATGGTTTGCTACCATTGTTTCATAGAAATCTAGGCTCTTTGAAGGGCATTTTGTGCACAGAAGTGGAAGATTTCATCAAGGGTTTGAGGAGTTTGGAAGAGTTTACTATTGCAGACCTGAAGATTGATCTTAGCAGCCATTAAAAGTCATCTATTAGCGGATTATACGCTGTTGCAGCCATTAGTTCTCATCTCAGTCAAGGACATGGGGTTTCCCTAGGAGAAACACATAGCTTGGGATGCAAATATCAATCTGTTAAGAGGCGCCCAGGTTGCTGCAGTCATTAGCAGCCATTGTGGAATTGAAGAAGGTTCTGCTAAATCGATTCATTACCAGGTTCTTTAAATTGCTGATAATAATTCCAGAATTCTGTAATATGATTTTGTAATCATTTGGTCTATTGGAATTAATAAAAGGCATTAATATGCTGCTGCTAATATATTCCCAGTCAATTTGCACATGAGTAGATAGCTGCAGTTATAATTAGTTTGCTTTCATAATTTCATTTATGCATTGTTATTTGCACCTCTATATTGAAAAAATACAAAAAGAGTCATATATTTGCAAAACACATCAAAACATTTCATCATTTGCTAAGTCTGGAAACCGGAGAACCATAGGGGTTCTTACATTGATCTGCTCTTCTAGGTGCTGCTGCTTGATCAATCTATTCTTCTTTTATCCGATTAATCCTTTATCTATGTCTGACTGCTGCCCTTTCTCTCCTTCCAGTTCCCTCCATATATATCTCCTAATTATCTATGAAGGACAATGTCCCTCTTAGACATCAGCCTCTCCACAAACGGACACAACCTTTCATGATCGCTGGCTCATTAATTTTTATTATTCCAACTAATCGCTAGTCATTGGTTATGCTAATACATAATAATAATAATCATTGCTTCAGTTTTGGTAATGATTGCTGCTCCATTCATTGTAAATGGTCCCTGTTATCAAGGATAATTGCATTGCTGTCTAAGAGTCCAGCTGCTGGTCATTGGTTCTGTTTTCTGTTGCTCTTCGAGGAAAAAATTGTGAAGTCTTGAGGAGGCAAGACAATTTTTTCCTTATTAATATCTCTGTCATGGCAAGGTTATGGCAAGACATTAAGGTTTGGATACACTATTTAATAATTTATGAACATAGGGTCAGCAACTTTAGTACAGCTAAGAAAAGTTGTTGAGCCTTGAGCGGGTTGTAACTGCAAGGTTTCCATATTGTCACTGAATATACAGATTATTCAAGTCTTTGGTAGCCTGATTCTTGAAGATAAGTCATTATTTTTTGGATTTCTAAACAGTGCTCTTGCTGTAACAACTTTGACAATAACATCATCCTCTAAACTAGGGAAAATGTGAGTATCGTCATGCATCATCTCTTAATATGCCACCTTTCTATTTCAGTATGTTTAATGTATTGCTCGGATGTATCATGTTTACTTTGGTCTTCACAGTTCAGGCTCTGATCTCCTGTCTCCCTCTCCCTCTTTCTCTATGTCATATATATAGTTACAATCACAAGACGATCATCTTTATGTGCAGAATGCATTTACAACTAACAACACCATGAACCCCTAAACATATATTTGGTTTTTTGTGGCCTAGACTTAAAATAAGAACACATTTTCTTGATTAATTAGTGGGAGATGTATAGGGAAAGCCCGCCCATGAAAAAGGTATCAGCTACAAAAAAATGACCATTCCAATTGATATTGAAAGCAAAAACTTGCTTCAAAAACCAACTGGACTGTCACCCACCAGAACACAAGACAATGCATTGTGTTTGCTTTTACATGCACCCCAGCCACCCATCTCACCAATAGAATCAAGTCCCCATCCAGCTGCATCCTTCACAACAACTCCCTTCCTACTAATCGAACTGCCATCTGTAGAAGAGCGTACACACATTGAATCCAAGTACACACATTGAATCCAATGTTATAAACTTCACACCAAAGAGCACATCCATTCTTCTCTTTGTCCATACTAAAATGTTTGCATCCAGCAAAAGAATTGCAAACATTTTTGGAACTTCCAAATTCTCGGGTATCATGGGCAACCATAAAATTATTGACCACTCAGCCTAAATCCATATAGAAGGTCTTCAGCTATTTGAATTCCCTATAAATAACTAAAATTTCCTTCTTTGCTAGGCTTAACATCCTGCAAAGAGGCGAGGAATTTCAGCCCTTCATTCCTAGCCTTTGGAAAACTAAATCCTATGCTTTATTTCCACCAGTACCATTGCCAATATTTGCACAAAATCCTCTCTAATGGTTGCTTTTGACCAAGGAGGATCATCTCCTCCAATGTTTGCCTCACCTAAAACTTACTTGACAAAGCCAAGAGCTGCTTGATTATTGCAATTAATTGAAACACATGTTGGAAGTCCTTCCCCTTATAAAAGGGTTTCTTAGATTTCACAAAACGACATTGAGAAATCCAGGAGCTGCTTGATCACTGCAATTAAAATAGAACTCCAACACCTGTCGGAAGCCCTCCCCCTTATAAAGGATTCCCTAAATTTCACAAAACCACATTGACAAGCCATATTTGGGGGCACCCCACAATAGTAAGCTACCTCCGATGCTAGCTACCTCGCTTACTAGTGACACCTTCAGCCATTCATAGTTTCACAGACACACCAAGAACCAAGCTCAACTGTCATAAAAAAACAGTGAAATCTGCATCATATATTCACTCTTGCCCATTCTTAGGCAGTAAAATGTGCCTATGCAATACAAAATCAGACGAGCCTTCATACAAGTGCCAACTACCACCCTTGTAAGCCCATAAAAGTAGGAGGCATTAACTTTGAATAATGATGCTTCAAGGTTTTTTGAAGACCTCCACCTAGCCCAAGGTTAAAACACAAGAAAATAAACCAAGGAGGCTTAAAAAGAAATAACTCAGTATCTAGCCCCATCCATGAAACAACCCGCTGACTAAAAAGGGTTGAGAGGGGCTCCTCATCCACATACATACCTACATACATAGTTGATTTCCAACAAACAATCACATTCGGAATCAATGTGAAACATATGATAGAGAGATGCAGCAGTACTGGTTCCCTTATCAAGTATGCCAACCCCAAGATGGATGTGCCAATAGCTGGGGCCAAGGGTCCGAATGACTTGGAGGCTCCTTCTATGCCCTTGAGCTTGTTTGAGGAGGACAGGCTCCCATCACCTTATTATGCTTTCTCATTTAATTTCATAATATGGTTGGCTATTGGAATTAAGCTATGAAATGGAACCATATGAATTTAGGATTGTTTGTATTCTATAGGGATTATCTATGATCATTATATTTGATTTTAAGTAATTACAGTTTCCTCTAAGTTCGTAGCAAGTTTTGTAATTTATTTACATAATATTCCTTGTAAATAAATTGTATTGTTAGAATTGCTATTTCTTTGGCAAAAATCAGTTATATCCCAAAAGGGGACATAACATGGGTTGTTACATACCAGGGCATGTGAAGTTGGCTAAGATTTCATTTTTCAAGCACTCCCTAGTGTGACAACAAAACTGGACATCACAGCTGATACTAATTCTTCTGACCTTGACCAAGATCCGCACATATTTGCCTAGTGGGGGTAAGTGCAAAGAGCCTTGTTTCTTTCTTTTCCCTTCAAGCTGGTTTTTGTTGACAGAAATTCCACACAAGGTTGTTTCACTTGGTTGTAGGACCCCTGAAATTCCTTTACTTATATTCGTAATCTCTCTTTACCCTCTACTGGAAAGAGTAACTTAACTCCTTTAAGAAAAGATACTCAAGACACAACAACCTTTCAGGCATAATTCAAATGAGCATACAAGAGTAAACGTTACAGAGACATTCCCTCGTGCTCTAACCATCCTCACATTTTAAATGAAAAAAATGATTTTTTGAAAACTGAAAGCTGAAAAAAAGTCTCAACACTGATTTCTCTCCCTTTAATTGCGTACATGGTTTGATTCAATGTAGGAATTCACAAAAGCAACTAGCCCTAAATAGTTGTAGACAATATGAATATATCTTTCACTTGTATTAAATATATCAGCACTAAAAAATATGCATGTTAATTTTGAACCAATAGTTATAACAAAAACGGCTGCTACATTATGTTGAGCATCAGACATAATTGAGACTTCAAACCAAGATAACCTATTTTTTGAAGTTGTATCAATCAGAGAGGACTTTAGTCATTTACTATAGAACTTTTCTCTGTTTTTTTTTTCTAGCTGTCCTCTAGACATTGAAACCAGAGGAGCGATGGGCACAAGAAAGCAAGAGGAAAACCTTGTTGGGAATCTTGAGGCCTCACCCTTTAGATAGAACTAAGTAAGGAGGCCAAAAAAGGGGAGTTAGAGAATAGAAGCAATCACAAAGTTGTTAAAATAGAAAAATTAAGGCTTAGGGATGTCATAGAATGAGAGAAAGCCACCACTATATCAATTAAACCAAGCCATAGTTTTTAAGAGTAGAATCATTATCTTCAATCATTACCTGAAAACCACAAAAAGTGAATGAGAGAAGGTGAAAAATATAAATATTTGGTTGTCGTGTTAGAACTGGTGTCTTGCAAGTCAAACTTCTGGTGTTTACTAGGGTTGGTAAAAAGTGTAGGGAGTTACAATATATATAGTATTGGTAGCTGTTGGAGTTGATTCCTCATCCCCACAACTCCTAGAAGTCACAAGCAATCAAACATCTATCACATAAAGAGAGAAAAAAGCAATGGAATTATTGTAATAACCTATTGTTGATGATTTATAGCTTCAGTCGGAGTAATCCCCTCAAATCATATGTATAAGTAATGCTGATTATACCATCAGCATGATTAATGATTTGTTAATATGTATTATACATATTAATATATGTAATAATAATAAGTGTTCTTATTATTATTATTATATATATGAATATTTATACATACATAATTTATGATTGGAATACTAAATCATTAATCACACTGTTGATAAATTAATGAGATTAAATTCATGTTGAATTGATAAGCAATATCGATTATATTAATCTTGTGATTAAATTGAATTTTTAATCATTATTTATCATATGCTAAATGATCATAAGTATCAATTATATTGATCAAATGGAATGATCAATATAATAATCGATCATCCACATTAAACAGTTCTATTCATCGACATGCCCAAACCATGTCATATATATCATGATCGATTTCAATTCTAAAGGCAAGTACAGAAATCGAAAGTGCAAGCCAATAAGACATCGATCTCCTTCATTTACAGTCCAGCAAATACTTTGTGAATTAATTTGTGTTCTCCTCATATTTGCAGCAACCTGCACATAGAGTTCCTAGTCATATAGCTTAGTTGTTTACTAAGTAATAGAAAGAAAAATTAAAACTACTCACTTATCAATTCTGATACAAATTTAACATGGAATCAGAGCTAGTTTGAAGAAAAGATCCGATCAGATTTGTAAAAGGAAACAACTAACCTCCATTAAATTTTCTAGAATTCTATATTCGACAAAATGGTGAATGGACTTAGACCCGAGGATCGTCTTGAAGGAGCTGCAAATTTTGTATCATGGAAGTTTAGAATGATACTTGCATTAAAGGAACATGAATTGAACACTCTTGTGGAAAAGGCCATACCCATGCCCGATGAAGAAAACAAGAAACTACTATGGACAAGGAATAATAATAAAGCTATGAAGCTATTGGTGGATGGAGTAAAAGATCATATTGTTCCTATTATCTCAAAGTTAGATATTGCCTATCTAATGTTCTCAACACTACAAAACATGTTTGAGATAAATAACACTAGAAGGGCTCTTGCTCCGAAACATCAATTCCACCACATCAAAATGAACCAAGGTGAAACTATCACTTCATATTTCATGAGGATAACGGAACTAAGGAACCAACTATCTACAATTGGTCACACATTTGATAGCAAGGAGTTGACCATGCTCGCACTCAACGGGCTTCCTACTTCTTGGGAATCGTTTATTCAAGGGATTAGTGCCCGATCCAAACTTCCCTAATTTGACCGGTTGAAAACTGATTGTATACAAGAAGAATCCAGGTTGATCACTAGAGGGATTGGAATTAACTCCACTAATGAAGATATGCAAGCCCTAAACTCTCAATCTCACAAAAGAGGAAAGAGGAATAACTCCAAGAAGAGGAAAGACAAGGACTCAACTAGGAAGCAGTCATTTAAAAGGAAGAGGGACCTATCTAAAGTACAATGCTTTAGATGTGATAAATATGGTAATATTCTTGTAAAGTGTCCTGACAGACCTAAGCCTCAAGCCTCGATTGCAGAAGTTAGTAAGGCCAACACAGAGTCTGAAAGGCTTGTATTCTACACAGCTCTATCCAATCAAGTATCTACCAGTACTAATACTTGGGTAATAGACAATGGAGCTTCTCGACATATAACAGGATTCAAAGAGCACCTGGACACCATGGTAGAAAATTCTGATGAGGAAGTCACTATTGGAGATGATTCGAAGTACACGGCGAAAGGGGTCGGAACTTGTACCATTCAACTAATGTTAGGCATCTCCTTTCAATTAACATGTGTGCTATTTGTGCCGGGTGTCAAGCGCAACCTAGTTTCCATATCTGCTCTTGAAGACAAGGGATACAGGATCACATTCGTGGATGGAAAGGTCTTAGTCTGGCCTAAGAACGCTAATATCAAGAAGGCACCCACCATCGGAGTTGGACATGGATGTCTGTATAAACTCTGCACTGCTCCCTCTCAAGCATTTGTTCATGAATCTTCTAACACTTGTGAATTATGGCATAGAAGATTAGGGCATATTCATTTCCATGCTCTGCCCTCTATAGAGAAAATGGTGACAGAAATACCTAAGCTAACTCAGGAACATGAAGGAATCTGCAAAGGGTGTGTCTTGGGAAAGAATACCAAGGGCACATTTCATAGCAGTGAAAGTAGATCCAAAAATGTGTTACAAATTGTTCATTTTGATTTATGTGGACCTATGTCAGTACCCTCTTTAAGAGGATTCTTGTATTATGTTATTTTTGTAGATGACTATTCTAGGAAGACATGGATATATTTTCTAAAGTGTAAAGAGCCCGATGAAGTCCTTAAAAGGTTTAAGGAATTCAAGGCTCTAGTAGAAAATGCATCTGGTAAAAATATCAAAACCCTAAGATCAGATAATGGGGGGGAATACATCTTTGAAAACTTTAAAAACTTTCTGGTAATAATGCTGGGATTAAGAGGGAGTTAATTGTTCCATACAACCCTCAACAAAACGGGGTAGCAGAAATGAAAAATAGGACTATAGTAGAAGCAACCAGAGCCATGATGCATGACCAGAACCTACATACCTCATTATGGGCCAAAGCCTCTAGTGTTGCTGTATATATCCAAAACAGATGTCCCACATTCCTTCTTGATAACAAGACCCCTGAAGAAGCATTCACAGGAATCAAACCTGACATAGGTCACTTAAGAATTTTTGGCTGCCCTGTTTACATTCACATCCCTAAAGAGAAAAGATCTAAATTTGAACCCTCTGGGAAGAAGGGAATATTTGTTGGTTACAGTGAAACTTCCAAGGCCTATAGGGTCTATATTCATGGACAAAAACAAATTGAACTAAGCAGGGATGTAATATTTGAAGAGGATATTGCATTCAAAAGATCTAAGGATGTTGATGAAACAGATGATGAATCTCCACAGTACAGTGAAAAGGATCACACCTCTGAGATTTAGAGGGAGACTCATGAACCAATAGAAGACAATAATCACATTAAACCTATGGACTCTACTGATGCACCCAGAGTGAATAAGAAAAGACCATTTTGGGCTAGAAAGATGATTGAAGAATCTGAAAATTATGTAGCTCCACAAGGAACTTTCAGGGAAAGTAAAAGACCTAATAGATTCTCCAGTTATGTTGCACTTATGAGTGAACTCATAAATTTAGAACCTTCTAATGCTGAAGAAACCTTCCAACATCAAAATTGGAAAGATGCCATGACAGAAGAATATAAGTCTATTCTCAAGAATGATGTTTGGGACATTGTACCTAGACCTAAAGACAAGTCAGTGGTCTCCTCTAATTGGCTCTTTAAAATCAAGCATGTTGCAGATGGGAGTATTGAAAAATACAAAGCAAGGTTTGTAGCTAGAGGTTTCTCTCAGAAAGAGGGAATTGATTATGAAGGGACATTTGCCCCCGTTGCTCGATACACTTCTGTCAAAGCTGTGATTGCTATTGTTGCAGCAAAGGGATGGAAAATCCATCAAATGGATGTAAAGATTGCCTTTCTAAATGGTGTAATAGAGAAAGAAGTTTATCTGGAACAACCCGAAGGATTTGTAGTGCATGGACAACACTCTCATGTTTACAAATTGAAGAAAGCCTTGTATGAGCTCAAACAAGCTCCTCGGGCCTGGTATGAAAGAATAGATCATTATCTATCAGGACTTGGCTTCTCCAAAAATGATGCAGATCCTAACCTGTGCTTCAAAGTAATAAGTGGGGAAATGTTGTTTCTTATTATTTATGTTGATGACTTGCTAATCACAGGGAAAGATCATCTTATCACCAAATTAAACAAGATCTTGCATCCGAATTTGACATGAAAGACTTTGATATCCTTCAAGACTTCCTCGGTTTAGAAGTATGGCAGCAAGATAATGGTATTACCCTAAACCAGGGAAAATACACCATAGATATCTTGAAAAGATTCGGGATGATGGATTGCAAACCTATGTCTACACCTATGGAAACAAATCTACATAAGCTAAAAGAAGCAGTTGCAGACTCAGAGCCTACAGATTCCACTCTATATCGTCAGATGATTGTGTCATTGATGTACTTGGTTAATACTAGACCAGATATTTGTTATGCTGTAAATGCACTCAGTCAGTTCATGTGTGAACCAAAGTAGTTACATCTAGTTGCAACAAAACACATCTTGAGATATCTTCGTGGTACTATTGGATATGGCTTGAGATACAGAGATGTAGATCTAAATCTACATGGATATACTGATTCAGATTGGGCTGGAAGTATAGTGGATCACAAGAGCACTTCAGGATGCTGTTTCAGCTTAGGATCAACCATGATATCCTGGTTTAGTAGGAAGAAATCTTCAGTTGCTCAAAGCTCCACATAAGTAGAGTACATTGCCGCATCTATGGGAGCACGAGAAGCAGTTTGGTTGAGAAAGCTTCTTGTGGGATTGTTTGGACAATCCTTAGATCCTACCATCATCCACTGTGACAACTAGAGTTGTATAAAACTTTCAGTGAATCCAATATTCCATGACAGATCCAAACACATTGAAATACCTTTAAATATGTTAGAGACATGGTAGAGAGAAAGGTGATTCAATTGAAGTATATTAGTACAGAAGATCAAACAACAGACATTCTCACCAAGTCTCTAGCCAAAACAAAGGTAGAACACTTCAGAGGTAAGCTTGGTATGATTGAAATGTAACTTCTGAGAATTGAGTCTCAGCATTTTTTATTGTACTAATAAATTCTAAAAGAGGTCTAATATAAACTCTTTGATCATGTGTGTTATTTCATGACCTTATGGGCCCCTATGTGCATCATTAAGAAGTGACGACTTCTGAATGATAATCACTTGTACTTCTAGTAGTTATTGAAAGGTGACGACTTTACAATAACTTTGTAGTCGATCATGATAGATATCATATGGTTGATATCTATGAACATGTCATGATAGTCCATATCTCTTAAAACAATATCAACTGTATAATGGATATCATAAGGTTGATATCTATAGGTTGGATTGTTGAGATATGTCATGGTGGATATTAAGTGCTTAATATCCATAGATATGCCATGAACTTCTGTATCCCTATGGTAGGCATCATATGGTTGATACTAGTGCACATACCATAATGGATATTGTGAGCCTTTGGTGAATATCATAAGTGTTGATATTTGTAGACCATTGCTCCTGATATCATGTGATGATATCTACTACACTATGTGTAGTTCTACTATGAGTACCTTATGATCCTCCTCCCTAGCTAAGAGGGAGTGTTGATTTATAGTTTCATTCGGAATAATCCCCTCAAATCGTATGTATAAGTAATGCTGATTATACCATCAGCATGATTAATGATTTGTTAATATGTATGTATATATATTAATATATGTAATAATAATAAGTGTTATTACTATTATTATATATATGAATATTTATACATACATAATTTATGATTGGAATATTAAATCATTAATCATGCTGATGATAAATCAATGAGATTAAATTCATGTTGAATCAATAAGCAATATCGATTATATTAATCTTGTGATTAAATTGAATTTATAATCATGCTGTTTATACCAAATTGAATATGAGTACCGAATTATTTATCATATGCTAAATGATCATAAGTATCGATTATATTGATCAAATGGAATGATCAATATAATAATCGATCATCCACATTAAACAGTTCGATATTATTAATTGCTGTTTGAATCGACTATGTTCGATCATCAATATCAAACGATTATGTGAATCGTTACCTTGCTGTTAATGATAAATGATTATGTGAATCGTTACCTTGCTGTTAACAATAATAAACGATTATGTGAATCGCTGTTTAGAGAGGCATCTTGATGAAGAGACATGTCTCCACGTACATGGAGGCATGTCTATTCATCGACATGCCCAAACCATGTCATATATATCATGATTGATTTCAATTCTAAAGGCAAGTACAGAAATTGAAAGTGCAAGCCAATAAGACATCAATTTCCTTCATTTACAGTCCAGCAAATACTTTGTGAATTAATTTGTGTTCTCCTCATATTTGCAGCAACCTGCACATAGAGTTCATAGTCATATAGCTTAGTTGTGTACTAAGTAATAGAAAGAAAAATTAAAAATACTCACTTATCAAATCTGATACAAATTTAACACCTATGCTATATTGATTGCAAAAAGACATGAATAATAATAACTTACAATGATTTGCTGTTGATAAAGGATAATGAATTCTTGATAAACGATAAAGAAACCCTAAGTGTGGATTAAATTAGATCATGGCATGTGTCCTAATCCTATGACTTGAGACAATAAAAATATGTGATCTAAGTAAGCTTAAGTATACCAGTGTAAAAAAAGGATTTAATTATTTAAATAATTAATCAAGAAATGCCTTTTACTCTAACATCCTCCCTTAATTGCAACTTAGGGAAAAACTATATCAATGCATAAAAAACAAAAAGTAAGATTTGACAAATAGGCTTGATGAGGTTCCCATGTACAACTAATAAAAAAAATCTCACAATTGGAAAAAAAGAGAAAAATTCATGGACAAAAAAACTTTTCTCCAAAAAAAGATGTAAAATGCGAAGGAAGGAGAACTTGAGTAGAACACCCAAGGACAACTTCCTTCACCTCTAGCATTAATTGCAATTGAAGTTCACAAGGCAACACCAAAGATCTAATGAAGTGTAATGTCCCCTTCCTAATTTGCCCTAGAATTTGCTCTAAAATCACAATTGCAACAAATTAGGGTTAGGGTTACATCTTACCAATTAAATATCTTTGTATAAATGTGCCTCGAGACTTGAACCTTGCAATCATAAACAATACATGCAACTATACACACACACATATGTTCAATTAGGGTTAGGCAAACCACATCATGTTCATAGATTATCAATAATGCTACACAACCATATTAGGGTTTGGAGGAAGAGACGTGATGGGTCCGCGCAAAGCCTTTTTCTACACTATGTCCAAGAGGGATGTCTACCACAATCCTTTTACTTTGTGGCTTGTACTGGCTTCCCCCATCTTGCCTCATCTCCCGGAAAACACATATTATCTCATGGAGTTGGGTGGGGGTTATAAGTGTGTTCCTCGGCTCTTCTGCATAAGGGCCTGTTGTGACCTTTTCACACCATCACTCCATTGCAAACGGGGACCCCTCTTTTCGCTTTGGCAGTTAGTAGGTGCTAGTTTTAGAGTAGCTTGGCAACATTTCAAAGGTTTGAAGAAGTATTGAAGGTTTTATAGATCCAAGTCTTGGGCATGATTGCAGTGAAAAGATTGTCGTAGGTGTGACTTGAAGCCTTTTTGGAGGTAAGTGTTGAAGATCAAATTTCAAATCCTTAGTCAACTTGTAAGTCTCTTGAATTAGAGAAGGGAGTGTAGACGGTCTCACAACTTGATACAATCACCATGGATGATATCAAAATTTTGATCAATCCCACATTGCAACCAAGAAAAATGAAATTGGGATTAAGAAGGATCAAGTGAAGAGCATGCACTGCATGAAAATTGGGGGAAGGAATAAATTGACTTCAATACCTAGTCATTTTAAAGATGCTCAAGTCGAGCCCAAGAGGGCCCCTATCTCCGCTATCTTTTCATAGAGCCCCACATCACTACACTTTCTGCCCCATGTATCTCAAGAGGGCTATAAATTCTGCCATGTTTTGATTGAGCCCATCTAGAAGGCAATTTCCGCCCTCATGCTTTGATTGCACCCAACTCATGAACAATTTCCGCTCCTATGGATGAGCCCCCCAACTAGACATTTTCCGATCTGCTTCATGAAGTCAAGCCCAAGAGCTAGACTGCTCTAGCATGTATGAGCCCAAGACATGGGCAAAATCCGAAAACTCCATGAGCCCCACAAGGTGACAATTTCCACTCAAAACACTAGTAGCCCAACAATTGGGCAAATTCCGAAAACGCTTGATGAGGTATGAGTCCAAGACATGGGCAAAATTCAAAACTTTTTATGAGCCTAGGGACATTGCAATTTGTAATGTCCCCGTTATTAAATAAATAAAATAAACTTGTATTTGGGTCTTGGTCGATTTAGCTTATCCCGGACCCATTTTTATGTTAATGTAGGGGTTAGTGTTGCCGTGTCGGCTCTATTTGTACCCTCCGGGGTTTTCCCGACGGGTATTTATGACCGGCCTTTAGGATGTATTTCTCATGTTGAGATTTGATATTTTATTTGTATTCGCGAATTCCTGCTGGAGTTTTGCTCTTCGCCATTTCGGAGGTGAAAGACCCTCCCTATTTGGTACTCCGCAGTTTCGGTGGGATTCAACCCTCACCCTATTCTGCTTATTTTTGCTTGTATCGGAGCTGGCAAATCCGAAACTCTAT